>JABUQX010013730.1:37500-45000 GCA_015478945.1 Trachelipus rathkii
TAGTTAGATATGTATTAACAGAAACAAAATAAAAATCTTATGATACTGTTTAAATATCAAATCTTGCAATCGATGTAATAATCGATAAAGTTTGATTCCTAAGTTTTTACAAATAGGTGACCTTTGATATTACACCACAGGTCAAAGGGGTTAATTCAAAACATGAGACGTATAAAATGAAAGATTGGAGTTATGTGTTTATAAAAATATATAACTTTTTTACAAATATTCCCAGTAATTAAGAAGCTACAACAATTTTATCGAAATTATTTAAATAAAGGCCTATAGAAAAAAATGGCTTAAAATTTCAGCCAGTTTTCAAAATTTCAAAAGCTAATAGATTGAAAATTAGATATACTGGTGGAATAATGAAACTAATACAAAATCTAAATTATAAAATAACAAATATCAAAACAAATTTTCAGGATCCAAATCGATTCAGAAATGACAATAAAAAAGCATGAAATTTTATGAATATTTAATTAGGCAAGGGTATATATATATATATATATATATATATATATATATATATATATATATATATATATATATATATATATATATATTTCTATCTATATATATATATATAAAAATATATATATATATATTTATATATAGATATATATATATATATATATATATATATATATATATATATATATATATATATATATATATATATATATATATATATATATATATATATATATATATATATATATATATATATATATATAGGAGGAGGAGGATGGTTTGCGGATGGAGGAGAATGAGGGGGATGAGGAGTTTACGGAGCAAGAGTTCGAGGAGGCTGTTGCTAGGATGAAAAATGGGAAAACGCCTGGTGAGGATGGTTTGAGTATAGAGCTGGTGAAGGAGGCGGGGGCTCAAACAAAGAAGTATATCCTAAAGTTACTGAATAGGTTCTGGAGGAGTGGTAGAGTGCCGGAAGAGTGGGGGAGAGCAATAATCGTGCCAATATATAAGGGTAAAGGAGATTCTGGTAAATGTGAAAATTACAGGGGCATATCCCTGATAAACCACATAGTAAAGGTATATGAAAGAATGTTGGAGAGAAGACTGAGAGGGAAAGTAGAGGCAAAGTTGGGAGAGGAGCAGCACGGGTACAGGAAGAATAGGGGAACAACAGATCTGGTCTTTAGTTTAAGACAGATTGCAGAGAAGACATGGGAATTCAATGTTGGGGTGAGTGTGGCCTTCGTGGATTTGCAAAAGGCCTTTGATTCAGTGCCTAGAGATAGGTTGTGGAGATGTCTAGAAGAAGAATATGGAGTTACGGGGAGAATGCTCAATGCAATTAAGAGCTTGTACGAGGTGTGTAAGTGCAAGGTGAGGACTGGACATGAAAATGATAAGTGGTTTCAAGTGAGAACAGGGGTGAAGCAGGGGAGTGTGTTATCGCCCCTGTTGTTCATTGCATATTTAGATAAGGTTATAAATAATTTTAAAGCGGGATGGAATAAAAATGATGAATGGGGTATTTTGGCATACGCCGACGATATAGCTTTCTGGAGCGTGAAGGAGGAAGACATGGCAGAGGGACTGGAAAGGTGGAATATGTGTTTCGAAGAGGGAGGCCTGAAAATGAATAAGGAGAAGACGGTGTTTATAAGAATAAATAGAGAGAGAGATAGAGAAGGTTTAAATATCCAGATAGATGGCAGCAACATAAAAGAGGTAGAAAGTTTTAAGTATTTAGGAAGTGTGTTCGGAAACAGGGGAGGAGTTGGGGAAGATATCGCCGAAAGGATAGGAAAATACGGAAGAAGCGTGAGCGTTTTCTATCCTTTGCTGAAGAATCAGAATGTGCCCCTGCAGGTGAAAAAAATCATTTTTGAGAGTGTTTTGACTCCCATATTGATGTATGGTGCGGAGAGTTGGACGACCAACGTATCCACAAGAAGCAGAATACAAGCAGCGGAGATGAGGCCTTTGAGGGTAATGCTGGGAAAGACCAGAAGAGATAGAGTGAGAAATGAACATATACGAGAGAGAGCAGGGGTATGTGAGATGAGAAATAAGATAGAAAAGGCACAACTGAGGTGGCTGGGACATCTAGAGAGGATGGGGGAGGAGAGAGTGGCGAAAAGGTCTTGGGAGTGGAGGCCCGGAGGCAGGAGACCGAGGGGGAGGCCGAGAAGAAGGTGGAGAGATGAAGTAGAAGAGGTACTGGAGAGGCATAACTTCCCGAACATCATGGAATTGAGAAGAGGTGGAGACTTCGAAGATAGAGACGGATGGAGGATGAGACTACACACACTGACAGGCAGATAAATGCCTTCCTGGGAGTTGAAGTTATTATTATTATTATTATTATTATTATATATATATATATATATATATATATATATATATATATATATATATATATATATATATATATATATATATATATATATATATATATATATATATATATATGTGAATTTATATTTATATATATATATATATATATATATATATATATATATATATATATATATATATATATATATAAATATATATATATATATATATATATATATATATATATATATATATATTTACATAAATGTATATATAAATATATATATATATATATATATATATATATATATATATATATATATATATATATATATATAGATTAAAAAAAATATAATAATCATATACATATATATATATATATATATATATATATATATATATATATATATATATATATATATATATATATATATATATATATATATATATATATATATATATATATATAGAAATACTCTTAAATATATATATATATATATATATATAATATATATATATATAAATATATATATATATATATATATATATGACATATATATATATATATATATATAAATACACCCCATTTATCTGTTACGAAAAAAAAATATTTTTCATTTCAACAATAATTGAAGCAAATTTTTATTTCTGAATCTATTAAGGTTCTACAAGTTTATATATACATAGATACATACCAATAAAATACTCATCCCACGAAATACACATACATAAGTATACAATATACGCAAATTATATTTGCTCTCATACCGAAAATAGAAATAACGTTTTAGGGAGACGCATAGAAGGGGAGCCGGGGGGTTACGAGCAGGGAGTAAAATATCGGGAAAGTTGAAAAACCTCTCGTAATGGAAAACGACAGTGGCTTATTATGTATTAATAAAAACTTGGTGATGAAACTTCCATTTTGGTTATATATTATTCCATTTTTCCCCTTTTTTTTTATATATTGATAGGATAGTGATCTGATATATATATATATATATATATATATATATATATATATATATATATATATATATATATATATATATATTATATATATATATATATATATAAATATATATAATATATGGAGGTGGATAACAAGTGGTTTTGGGGTGGCGGGAAAATGAGAATGGTAGGAAGGTGATTGATTTCTGTGAGGAGAGAGGTATGTGTGTAATACTTTCTTTAAACACAAGAGTATCCATAAGTATACTAGAGTTGGTGTAGGTAGAGATGGTATCGAAGTGAAAAGTATGATTGATTTAGTGTTGGTGAAGAAGGAGATGTTGAAGTATGTGTTGGATGTTAAACCAGTTAGGGGTTTAGGAATGGGATTATCGGATCATTATGTTGTTCTATGTAAAATTAAGTTGGGGCTTGGATGGAGAGGAAGGTGATACGAAAGGAAGTAGGTAAAATTAGAGTGAGAAGTTAAGTGAGCAAGATAATAAGAATAAGTATGTAGAGCGCTCGCTAGTAAAACGGTTGAATGTGAACAAGTTGAAACTTGATCAAATGAAGGAAGCAATTGTTAGTAGTGCAAAGGAAGTGTGTGGATGTGCTAAAGTAGGAAGTAAGAATGTTAACAGCGAATGGTGGAATGAAGAGGTGATGTAAGAGGTTAATTTAAAAAAGCGTGGTTGAATATACTAAAAGCAAATGATGAAGATTCAAAAGAAAGATGCTTGGAATTATATAAGGAGGAAAAAAGAAATACTAAAAGGTGTATACGTAGGAGAAAACAAAAGGTAAATGAACAGTTTGGAAGGAGGATGAATGAGGACATACAAGGAAATAGGAAGCTCTTCTGGAAGGAAGCGCGAAAGGTTAAGAATGAGAATAAAGGGAATCTGCTTAGAATAATGAATAGGGATGGTGCTTTTGTAACTGATGAAATGGATGTGAGGGGGAGTGTGGAAAGAACACTTCGAAAATCTGCACAATATTAACAGTAAATGATGAGGTGTTAATTGAATGTGTGTGTGGTTTTGATGGTGCAAGGGAATAGATATTTGGGGATGAGGTTGTGTAAGGAGGGAAATTTAATGGGTAGGGTGAAAAGTTGAAGATAGAGTAAATCTACAAGGTATAGATAGAAATTATTAATTGAAATGATCAAGAGCGGAGGCGAGATGGTGATTGATTGGATTTGGAAGTTGTGTAATAAAGCGTTTATGGAGGGTATAGTTCCAAGGGATTGGAGGAGAGCGGTAATAGTACCCTTGTATAAGGGTAAGGGAGAAAAGGGGAACTGTAGAAATTATAGGGAATAAGTTTATTGAGTGTTGTAGGGAAGGTATATGCTGGTATTTTGGTCGAAAGAGTGCGTCAAGTGACTGAAGGACTGATTGGTGAAGAACAAGGTGCGTTTAGGAGTGGTAGAGGATGTGTGGATCAAATCTTTACATTGAAACAAATGATTGAGAAAATGAGGGAGAAGAAGAATAAAGTGTATTTAGGTTTTATGGATTTGCAACAGGCGTATGATAGAGTTAATAGGAAGCTTTATGGCAGGTATTAGTGATATATGGTGTTGGTGGTAAGCTTCTGAATGGAATCAAAAGTATGTATGACGATAGTGAAGCGTGTGTAAGAATAAATGGTGTCAATGGTGATTGGTTTAGGATTAATGGCGGAGTGAGACAGGGTTGTGTTATGTCTCCTTGGTTATTCAATTTGTATATGGATGGGGTTATGAAAGAATTTGAGGTGGGGATGGCAGGAAATGGTGTTAGAATGGTGGAGAATGGAGTTGAGTGGAGGGTGCCCTACCTATTATATGCGGATGATTTGGTTCTGTGTGGCGAATCTGAAGAGAGTTTGAGAGGATTGGTAGAGAGATTTGGCAGGGTGTGTAAAAGGAGGGGCTTGAAAGTAAACGTGGATAAGAGTAAGGTTATGGTTGTGAGTGAGGACACTCCTCAGTGTGAAGTTATGTTAGATGGTGAGCAGCTAGAACAAGTGTCTGAGTTTAAATATTTAGGGTATATGTTGGATGAGAAGGGAACGGATGATGCAGAGTGTAGTAGGAAAGTTGTGAATGGCAGGAAGGTGGCTAGATTGCAATTAAATCGTTGGTGAATGCAAAGGGACTAAGTCTTGAGTGTGCTAGGGTCTTACATGAGGGTATGTTGTTACCTGTGTTATTGTATGGTAGTGAGACTATGGTCTGGAATAAGAAGTATAGATCTAAAGTTCAATGTGTTCAGATGGACAATCTTAGGGGTGTGCTAGGTGTGAGAAGAATTGATAAAGAGAGGAATAAACGTATTAGAGAGTGATGTAATTATTGAAAAAAGTGTGGTGACAATTAATAAAAGTAAGTTGAGATGGTTTGGTCATGTGGAAAGGATGAATGATAGTAGGTTGGTTAAGCGGATGTATAGTGGTGAGTGTGTTGGGAACCGACCGGCTGGGAGACCGAAGAGAAAGTGGATTGAGTCGGTGAACGAATGTCTGAAGGAGAGAAATGTGAGTTTGGCAGAGGCGAGAATAAAGGTGCATGATAGGAGAGAATGGCGGGGTTTTGTATGGGGGCATGGTTGTGGCCCACCTGGGCCAGGGGATGAACCCTTACATTGACGATTTACCATAGTGAGGGTCCGTCGCGGTCCCATGATGCTCTAGGGTGGATTTTCTGTCTGTGACGAGCTCTCACTAATTAATGGTACAGAGGGGGCGGTAAGGCTGGGCTTTCTTTTCGACGTTTGTCATGTTCTCCTACTGCTTTTCTTTTCCGATGCTTGTACAGCACCTTACCCCCAATCTTGGGGCAAAGAGAAAGGAAAAGAAAAAAAAAAAAAATATATATATATATATATATATATATATATATATATATATATATATATATATATATATATATATATATATATATATGAGTATATATATATATATATATATATATATATATATATAACTATATAACTATATATATATATATATATATATATATATATATATATATATATATATATATAATATACTATATATATATATATATATATATATATATATATATATATATATTTATATATATATATACTATATATATATATATATATATATATATATATATATATATATATAATATATATATATATATATATATATATATATATATATATATATATGAAAAAAAGAGAGAGAGAGAGAGAGAGAGAGAGAGAGAGAGAGAGAGAGAGAGAGAGAGAGAGAGAGAGAGAGAGAGAGAGAGAGAGAGAGAGCGCCAAATTTATATCTCTCGCAAGAAACCCATCACTGTCAGATAACAAAAGATAGAAACGAGCCCAAAATACGAGAAAGGAATAACCTTAAAATGGGGGGAAGAAGAGACGATAATAAATAGGACCATCCACAATAGGCTTTACCTTAAATATCGATTAAATATCGATATGTTAATCGATAATTTATAATCGATATTATATGTGACTTTATCTGAAGTTATTTGGATTGTATTTTAATAATTTCTGTACATTTTATGCTCATAGTTTTAAGTAGAGTAGGAATAATGAGAGACTCACCGGAGCTAAAAAAATTACATATATATATATATATATATATATATATATATATATATATATATATATATTATATATATATATATATATATATATATATATATATATATATATATATATATATATATAAAGGGGAGGTAATAAGGGAACCACGCTGGGAGAGCGAGGTCCTACGAGTAGGAGAACCCATACCCAGTCTGCCATGCATTTGTAGTATACCGAAATTTAAACAAGGATATACTTTTAAGTTTTTATAACACCCAATTTAATGAACCCAACAACCATTTTAACTTCGATCTTTGTATTTTTAAATCCAGGAAGTAAAATAAAGCCTAAAAAAACAACTAAATATAGTATGATCTGTTTTTTTTTGTTTTTTTTTAAACTTTTTCTTTAATGAAAATAATTTATTATTCAATTAAAACAAAATAAATCGAATTAACCACATTTATAAAAAATTTACCGGTGGTAAGGAATAAAGGGAAAGGTTCTGCATACAAAAAATTATTTATTATTATTACTTTTTCGTTGAAAATACACCAAAAATAATTGTATCGACCAAATTAACAATGTATTATAAGGTTATATATATATATATTATATCCCGATATATATGAAGATGTATATATTATATATAATATTATATTATATTATAATATATATATAT
>JABUQX010013730.1:50000-52500 GCA_015478945.1 Trachelipus rathkii
CAAAAGGTATGAGAGCGACAGGTGTTATAAATGAGACATGTTTTATTCATTCCTTACAGCTAGTAATACATGATGCTATATTTTCTCAAAAATCAATTAAAGATTTAATTACTTTATGTAGGAAAATTGTAGGTCATTTTAGTAGATCACCAATTGCTACAACTAAATTAACGGAAATTCAAAAATCTAATTTGCCAATACACAAGCTTATTGGAAACAAGATGGAATTCATCATATTATATGCTGCAGAGGATCATAGAGCAAAAAATTGCAATTATTATATATTCTTCAAATTCGAAAAACAATTTAGTTTAGATATCTTAAATCGGAATCAACTGGAAGCTAATGGAGAAATATAATTAGATGTCTACAACCATTTGAAGGATAACTAAAAGACGAGTTTGATGATTGATGTAGATTTATCTTTTTTAATACCTGCAGTTAATGCATTGCAAAAATATTTAGCAAAAACTTGGAAGGATAGCGGTGTAAAAACTATGAAAGATGAACTTTTAAATTCTGTTACTGAACGTTTTGGTACCATTAAAGAGAAGAAACTTTATGTACTTGCAACAGTTCTAAATCCACAATACAAATTAGCTCCCTTTGATATTATTGATCAGAATAAAACAAAATTTATGCTCAAAGAAGAAGTAAAACTTTTATAAAAGCTAAAGAAAATATTACATTAAGTTCAGATTCTGATGAACAAAATGATGATCAAAATGATCAGTCTTATACAGATTCACATGAAGAATCTGAAAATGAAACGGCAGATATTGATAAGGAAACATTCAATTTTCTGGAAGTGCTTTGATGACATGCTACAAGAAAAATCTTCAGAAAAAAATGAAGAATATTCAGATACAATCAAACCAAGTAGGAACTGATCAAAGGAGAAAAAAAGTTAAAATGCAAACGTAGAGAAGCAGCAGTGAGAGAAAACAACATAAATTAGAAAATACTATCAAACTACTGTGGATAAATATTTTGCAGCACCACTTATGGAACGAAAATTGGATTGTTGATCTACTTATTATGGTGGAAAGAAAGAAAAGCTATTTATCCTGATGCATCTTGCCATGAATTAGCTAGGAAAATATCTCTCTGCTTCCACCTTCAAGTTGTATTAAACAAGAGAAATGTTTAGACCCAAGCAGGAAATTTATTTTTACAAGTAAAAGGAATTCGTCTTTATCATCCAACACTAGCTGATCAACTCCTGTTTCTTCATCATAATTTAAGAGCATTTGATTTTAAATATAGAGAATGGTTACCTAAATAGCAATGCATAAGCTATTTAACTTTCCTTTCACTGACTTTGTGTTTAACAATATAATTTAATTTTCTCAAAAAATTCTATTGTGATACGCTATACAGTATCGATAACAGCTGATACATGCACTTTAATATATATATATATATATATATATATATATTATATATATATATATATATATATTTTATATATAAATATATATATATATATATATATATATATTACTATATATATATATATATATATATATATATATATATATATATATATATATATATATATATATATATATATAGTTTCAAATGTTAGTTTGTTAAAACTTAAAAGCTCTTTAATAATTTAAAGATTAAAGATATATATCATAATTTTTTAGTCTTTTGGTCAGATATGGCATGTAGTTTAAAAGTTCTTTTACCAATTCATTTACCTATTTCTGTATTGCATTTTTAAAGCTAGATTTATCAAAAGTGTATTTTTTGTTAAGGGTTGTCATTTTGGATATCAAACCCTTTTAAGTTGTTTATCAAAAAATAATTAGTCAATTTAGTAAATGGTGTCATATAGGTCTATTCATATTATTATAATGAGAGGTTTATTAAATATTAGTTATTATTTTGACTTAATATTATCACTACAACAAAAAAAAAATACTAAAATAATTTTTTACATTTTTTGTATGAATCAGTTCTTCCAAATTAATTTTATTTTCATTAAATGTGTTTCATTATTACTTTCAATGAATTTTAAAACATTTTTTATTTTAAAAAAACTACCTTTAAAAAATATAGGTCTCCGGCCGGAGAAAGCCGGAGACTAGTGGTCTCCGGCCGGAGCCGGAGATCTTTAAAAAGGCCGGAACTCCGGCCAAGCCGGAGCCGGAGCCGGAGATTCCGGTGCATTCCCAATATATATATATATATATATATATATTATATATAATATATATATACTTATATATATATATATATATATATATATATATATATATATATATATATATTATATATCTATAATATATATATATATATATAACTATATATATAATATATATATATATTATTAGTATTATATATATATATTATATATATATATAATATATATATATAATATCTTCAAAAAAAAATTTTTGAGTCAGTGTACAGAACCCACCACGGCTCACAAAGAAGCGGTCACTGGCGGCTGAAAATCAGCCACCATGGGAGGGTTCCTGTTATATATATA
>JABUQX010013731.1:0-5000 GCA_015478945.1 Trachelipus rathkii
CATATTCTTTCAGAAAACATGCTTGCCCGTCATGCGGTTCTTACAATAATCAGAAAAAAAAACACTTCTCTCAATGGAACTTCAGCTGCTATTGCTGCTCCTACGGATAGTTAAAGTAGGAGTTTCAATCTCGCTAACTACTGTAGATACTTGCTTTGTAACTATCTGTATCATCTATTTTTAATTCTTTCAATTCTAATTTGTTTATTTAGATTGCTGACGATTTAAAATGTCGTGTATTATGCCCATGCCAACGTAGATCCGATTGAATATGTTTGAATTAATCAAAAAAATAATATAACAATAAAAATAAAAACTATATTATTAATAATAATAAATAATAATATATAATAATATAATAATCAATAATATAAAAAATTATAATAATAAATAATAATAATTAATAATATAATAATATAATAATAATGATACATAATTATATAATACTAATAATAATAATATAATAATAAATAATAATTAATATTAATTAAATAGATAATAAAAATAATGAATATAAAATAAAATTAAAAAAATTATAATATAATAAATAATAATATATAATAATAATATAATAATAATAATAATATAATATAATAAATAATAATAATAATAACTAATAGATCAATATAATAATAATAATAATAATAATATAATAATAATGGCCAATATTATTTTCTGCGATTTGCATCTCATAATTAATGCATTTGAACCCCTTTGCAAAATCTTAAATTTAATTAAACAAAGTACAAACTTAATTAGATATTATCATTGTTTTTAAGAAATTATAATTCATTGATACTATATATATATATATATATATCATATATTACTATATTATATAATATATATATATATATATATATATTATAATATACTATATATATATATATATTATATATCTTTTCATAGCGGTGTAGGATGGTTCAATAAGAATTGCATGTTTGTTGTTCTTGTGTACATCATTATGTTATCTTTATTATATACGTATATTTTTCGTTAATATCTTGAAGAATAATTATAATGACAATTTACCTAAATAATAAAAAAAAATAATTAAAATGAAATGTTGGCATAAAACATTAATTTATCAATTAGTGAAAAAGTGAATTAGTATCAAAATTAGAAAAAAAATTGTAAATCTGTTGGGAAAAGGTGGGTTCAGATAATGAATCTCAAATCATAATGTATGATATTACTGAGGAAAGACCATATGAGAAAACTACATAATGCATGGTGATGGAAATATAATTTATTATTTTTTGACCTCTAATGTGTAAATATAATATATTTTTTGCCCCTAATATATATAAAATATTACAAGTATATATAAATTTATTAATATATATATAATTATAGATTAATATATATATATATAATATATATATTATATAATAATTACTATATATATATATTATATAATATTATTATTATATTACTATATATATCATATAATATATATATAAAATATATAATATTTATATATATATATATATATATATATAATATATTTATATATAATATCATATATAATATATGTATGTATATATTAAATAAATAATAAATAAATATATATAATATTTATAATAATAATATATTTATATATATATATATATTATATATATATATAATATATAATTATATATTTATTATATATTTCTCATCCATTCATTCTTGCCAAGGATTGACTCTAATGGAAAAAGTTCATTACACATACTGTATATATATAAATTATATATATAATTATATATTATTATCATATATATACTATATATACTATATATAAATTACTATATACTATCTTACCTTATTCATTTTTGTTTTAAGATCTAAATAACATTAATTTTTCTCCAATTTCTAACACTACAAATATATTAAAACGCAGGGATAGGACAGGCTGGAAACTGGTGATGTCACCTTGAAGAGAGCTCGGTTGCTTTAAAAAAATATTGGGATTACCAACCTTTTTTTTTGGGTTGGCAGTAGTGACTAGGCATCGAACTAATTGTTCTCAGTCACAACACGCGGGTTCAATGCCCGGACAAGGCCAGTAAGTCTTTACCTATCCCAATTAGTATGTTCTTTTTAGATCTATATATAAGAAAAAATATAGACTCAAAATAAGAACATATTAGTACAAAAACAATACCAAAAAAAGTTGGTTCTGGTAAAAAAAAAACTATTTTTCGCAAGAAATAGTTGTGTTCCAAAATAGAGTATTATCTACTTTGTATAATCATATTGTAAAGTAAATTTTTTTGTCGTAGCTGGCAAATTATAGGTGGGGTAACGTCCCAATATTCATGAAAAATCAGTTGCAACTGTTTATATATATATATATATATATATATATATATATATATATATATTAATTTATATATATATTATATATACTATATAATAATATAATTATACCTATCATATATATATATATAGTATATAATTTTATACTATATAATTTATATATATATATATATATATATATATATAATAACACTTATAATATAATTATATATATATATATATACTATATATATAGAGTATATAATATATATACTATATATATATCATATATCATATTATATATTATATATAACTATCCTTGTATGCCAAAGGTATATTAAATTACCATGCGTTTGAAGAAAGCAACCCTTATCTATTTAAGTGCTCGATCGCAATTTGATATAAGATTTCAACAACTTGCTTAATGAGGAAAAAGAGCGTATATGAAACAATGTACTAAAATCTGTATATTAATATATTATAATATATATATATATATATATAATATGATTATTAATTTATATATAATATCATATAATATAATATTATAAATATATATTATATTATATATATAATAATATATATATATATATATATATATATATATATATATTATAACAAATTATATATATACTATATTATTAGTATATTATGTTATATATTATATACTATATAATATTATATATATATAATATATAATATATATAATATATATATATATATACTATATATATATATAATATAAATACTATATATATATAATATATTATAATATATATTATAATAATATATTTATTATATTCTATATATATATATATAATTACATTATAATATATTAAATCATAATATATACATATATATATACATATATAATAATATATATATATATATATATTATAATATTATATATATATATAATATATATTTATTTATATATATATATATATATTATATTATATATATATATTATTTATATATATATATACTATATTATATTACTATATATACTATATATAATAAAATTATACTATATATATAATATAAATATATTATTATATATATATATATATAATATATATATATATATATATATATTTATGAAATTATATATACCTATATATTAGTATAAATGTACAGGACCACCCACTACAGAGAAGCGGCCACAATCGGGTTGAATAATCAACTCCAATGGGTGGTTCTGCTCATATATACTTTTAAATGTTCGAAGAAAATATAGATGGGCAAAGATGAATATTTAGTCAAAAGTAAATTAAAAGATTTCCTTACATTATAAACAGTCCTAATATTATTACATAACAAAATAAAATATTGTAAAGAATATTCACTTCTTGAAGATACAAGAAAATCTCCTCCTCCTTCCCACTGTAAGTTCCCACATTTATTTTGGCGCATTCTTAATTTATTATAAGAGCAATCTAATTTGGTAGTTCATTTCATATGCCAGTCGGTAGAGTTTTCCGGCCATCGGCTAATCCATGAGTCATGACAGCAATTCTGTTTCTGGCATCAGATTCTAGGATTGTCACACCCTAGTTGCCAAAATTATACATATTTCTGCAGCTATTCAAGCGAAGAGAAAAATAGCACATAAGGGGTTCCAAGTCCTTAGCAGACAACCGAAGAGACCATATAAACTCTCGGACAAAATTAATGCATCACTTTCATTTATGGCAAAATGACACTACAAAGTGGTTGTATTGCGAATGCTAACGTTTTATTGGTATACATGACGTTTTTGACAATACTGTTACATTACTCTCAGGTAGCTAAAATAATTATTTACAGTATGTAACAACAGAACGTTACACGCAATACAACCACTTTGTATTGTCATTTTACCATAATGAAAGTGATGCATTATTTTGTTCGGGAGTTTATATATATATTATATAAATAGTATATATATATATATATATATATATATATTATAATATATATATATATATATATACTAATATATATATAGATATATATTATATACTTATATATTATATAATATATATTAGTTTCGTGTGTTTTTGTTATTTTTCATCAAATTTACTTAGAGAATTAGACGACGTAGTTTCTTTCTCCGGGATTCAAGGTCGTTAATAACTTCCTTAAAAATTCACCAAATCTTTCAATTAATAAAAAAATGTTCAACAGAAGAAATACACACCTTTTGCGCAAGTAACTTCAAAAGTACTTTCCTTTACCGCTTCTTTGGCCGTTTAATCCGAAAACGGAACTCTGGAAAATCTCATTAATTCGTGTGTGAATTTATCATGTTGTTTATAAATAGGAATCGGTTAAATCGGAAACTTTTAATTAGCCATTTGTTAACAAAGTATCTGTAGAAAAGTTAATCAAGTGACATGTTAAAACTAGGAAAGTAACCGAGCTCTGGTAACCAATGTCGACTTCAGAGCTTGGAATAGTAGGATCCAATATTGGTGGAGAACTGTAGTTCGAAGTAGGACCTCACAAGTTTAACAGTTTGGTACCAATAGCCGGAGCAAATATGTAATAGTAATATTAAAATAAATAATAAATAATAAATAAATAATAAATAATAATTAAATATAAATAAATAATAAATAAAAGGCTAGTTGGTAATGGTAACGTTAGAGCAATTATTAATTGCTTTTTCTTTCTTCACAGCTCCTATACAATGTTATACTTAGTGATTTTTATTTCTATAATAAATGAATTCAGTGGTA
>JABUQX010013731.1:7500-12500 GCA_015478945.1 Trachelipus rathkii
TCCAAAACATAAATTAAATAATTTAATATATTCCCCTCAAAAACTATGCTTAATAATATACCGGTAGTAGTAAAAAAGAAAAAAGAAAAAAAAAACAAAAAACAAAAATAAAAGTAAGCGTAAATACATATATTAAAATATATAGTAGAACAAATGCCAGATGGCGACTCTCAATTACGAAACAAGGGGAAAGCACCCTTATTAATGGAAAATAAATTGCCCAGGATTGTTAATAAGTTAAATTTGATTGTTAAAAATATCTTATTAACCCTAGTTCATTTTCACCGGTGTAATAAATTTATCTTATATAAAAACGATCAAAAAAATCAATAAGTTAGAGAATGTTATTTTCGGAAGAGTTTATATATATATATATATATATATATATAATAATAATATATACTATATATATTATATATATACAAATTAATATATAATATATTATAATATATATATTATATATATATATATTATATATATATATATAATATATATAATATATATAGTTATATATATATATATATAATATATCATATATATATATATATATATATATATATATATATATATAATTATACATAAATTATATATATATATTAGTATTATATATATATATTAATTAAAAAATTATGCGTAGAAAAACTTACCCTTAATACAAACACAAATAATCAATTCATATTTTCAAAGTCTCTGTGTTTTTTAATCATAATCTTTGTTCAAGTTAAAATCATACGAACAACAAAAATAAGTCCAGGAATATGTCGCCTAACCACAATAGAGATTAATACAACGACAATCCTTGTTTTCATCCCTTTTTTAAAATTAAAGCCCATTTTCAACATTCATATATATATATATAATTATATATATATATATATATTAGTACTATATATATATATATATATGTAATTATATAAAAAAAAATATATATATATTAATATATATATATATAATATATATATATATATATATATTTATATATATATATATATATTATTATATTATATATATATTATTATATATATATATATATATATATATAAACCACGGATGACACGTAGCTCATTTACGAACATAGAACTCACGCCACGCGAATCAACGAATTAAACTTATGGCGCCCTATACCCAACTAATGTTTAATCCTCTACTGAACACCTCCATAGATCACCCTAATTACCAAACATCGATTCCAGCTAGTCTCCATGTCAAAAGAAACAAACTGACAAAAGCGACATCACAATAAAAAAAACGGTAAAAAAGGACGAAATAAAAACTTTATATATATAATAATATATATATACTATATATATATATATTATAATATAATATTATCCTATAAGATTAAAGGTGTTACTGCAATCCACCATTTGATATAAGCATAAACCTCCAAGCCGAATTAAAAATAAAAGAACAAAATGAAAAAAAAAGTCGAAACTTAAGAATCAAATTCGTAATTGGATACTTGATCAAAGAAAAATAATAATAATAATAATAATAAAAAAAAAAAGAAAATAAGTGAGCATAGATTGTAAAAGTTAAACGCAAAGAGATAGCATGTTTTCTGCGCAATAAAAGCCTTGCTTATCTTCACTCAGCGTCTGCAGTAAAAAGGAGAAAATAACTTGCAACAAATGTCTCTTTGGTTTTTAACAGTCACTCGTCTTTTTTATTAGTTGCTTTATCGGTATTCATCTCTCTCTTACACTCTCTCTCCCTCTCTCTTTCTCTAATTATATATATATATATATATATATATATGTGTGTTATATAATATATATTAGTATTATTATATATATATATATATATATATAATATTATATATATTATTATATATATATATAAAATATATAAATATAATAATTTTATATAATATATATTATATATATATAATATATATATATATATATATATATATATATATATATATATATATATATATATTATATAATATATATATATATATATATATTATAAGATATATATAAAAGTAGTGAGTGTGTGTGTACATTAATATAAAGATAATATATATTATATATATATAATATATATATATATATATATATTATATTCATATATATATAATATATAGATTATATATAACAGAGGAGACTCCCTAATATCCCTGCTACTCGAGTTACACACTTACAAAAACGATCGATCTTTTACAAATTTCATAATGTAACGATAAAATTCTCTTATTTTGAAAAATTGTGTCAACGTGATGAAAAATATTACATTAATAAATATTAAAAGATTATTTAAATTGAAGCAAAAAACTTGTAAGAGTCATCGCAATTAAATAACGCTATTTTTTCAATCTTTTAAAAAAGTGACTCCCTCGTGCTCAAATCAAATAGCGAATTTGGAGTGTGTAAATTTAGAGTATAAAATTTTGCTTTGGGCATCTTTTTTATACAATTCACTATGTATAATAGGTGCTGAGACTTCATTTAAGTACTATTTTAAATATATATATATATATATATATATTATATATAATATATATATATTATATATATATATATTTATATATATCTATATATATAATATATTTATATATATCTATATATATATAATTATATATAGAGAGAAGAGAGAGAGAGAAGAGAAGACCAGTGTACTACAATGCTGCTGGAGTCGCACGATTGATATATATATAGATATATCATTATATATGTATATTATATTATTGTTGCTAGTTTCTTTATGTAGATCATATATATATATATATATAACTATATATATGTATATTATATATATATATATATATTTTACTTTTAATTTCCAAGCTCCTAGCCGATGCTCATGAAATATACGAAATGCTTAAAATGAGCTGAAAAGAAGGAAAAACGTAAAAATAAACTAGAGAAATGACGCTGAAAAAGATTATGGAGTCGTCCATAAATAGGGGGGAAAATCCCCTTTAACACCACAAGTCTATAAAAAAAAAACTTTAAAACTTTAAAAGTAATTTGTCATGTTGTAGGTATGAAATTATGAGACTCCGTAGCTTTTTCAGGGAAATTTCTCCAGTTTTTTGTTTCTTTTTATTTTTTTTACATGGTTATTTCAGATTTTCCTATAAGTTTCATGAAAATCGGCCGGGGTCGCTATAATTGACAATGTCCTCCATAGACAAATGTTACAAATATGAACTTTGAAGATTTCATAACTTTTTTTTCAGGGTCATCTCTCTAGTTTTATTTTAGCTTTTACTTTCATTACCGTTCATTTCAAACATTATATATAAGCTTCATGAAAATCGACTTGAATCGTGCTAATTCAAAAGGACACACACGCACACGCACACGCACACGCATTTATATATATATATTATATTATATATATATATATATATTATATATATATATTAGATATATATGAAATATTTTTTGTCTTTATATATATATATATATATATATATATATATATATATATATTCATTACTATATATATATATATATATATATATTGAGTGAAATTATGAGCTATTTATTACTTTTCTAAAGTGCAATCGCTCCAACCTCAAAAGACTCCAATTGTTTTAGTCTAGCGATTCTTAAAGTGTGGATCGAGACCCCCAATGATATCGCGAAAGGAAATTTTTCTTCGCGAAAAAACATTTGACAAAAGTACAAGAGTTTGACACGCAGGGGACCGAAAATTAATTTGAAATAGAAAACAAAGATTAAGTAGTTAAATCTAGGAACTTTTACGTGTAGGTACGTTAAGTTTTACAGGCGAGGGGACAAATTGTGGAATGCCAAATAGTTATTTTTCAGATATAATAAATGTAACTGTGTAAAAAACTGCTTGGTGTGCTTGGTGATGTAAGTTGATATATATATATATATATATATATTATATAATATATATATTATATATATATATATTACTATATTATATACTATATAATATATATATATATACTAATATAATTATAGGTTTTCACTCTATCTAGATTCAGGTTATATGAGGAAAAAGTATGGAATATTCTTTAAGTATTGCGTCGGAAAGCGGGGCATATGTGTAAAGCAAACGTTACTAGGCGTAAATTAGTAATTAATCTTCGTTGAGATATCGTTGTGAGCATGTTTGCTACGCAGCAGAAATAAATTAATAACATTCAATATTCATTAATATCATAGTAATGGAAAAATTAATGTTGCTAGACTGTGATTAATATATATAATTAGTATATATATATATATATATAATACTATATATATATATATTATATTATCATATATAATATATATAATATATAATATATTATATATATATATATTATATATACTATATATTATATATATTATATATATATATATAATTCAGAGTCTTTTATCATACAAAATTTGGCTTTAAAAAATTTAAATTACTACTCAACAAAGATAAATAGCTAAATCCCACTTTGAAGGCAGATATTAATGTGACAGAATCTTTAGAATCTCAGTGGAACTTACCACTCGCGTACCACCACCTTTACGACGCCCTCGCAGCACAAGGGCTGCTGTGTCTGCACATGAGTTTTGTGTCGATGCTGGGAACTCCAGGATAGTTCGTTCTCCCTTACTTTAAAGAGAGCCTGCGTCTGTGCTCATCTGCGTAATGTGCATTAGATGGTGAACCTTTGTGGAGTAAAACACCCCCTCCTTGAATAAGGCTCTGACCGTGAGTAGTGGTGACAGATGTAAAAAAAAAAAAATCTAGCATTCAGAAAATTCAACCCAATACAGTAAGAAAAAGAAAATATGACTAATCGTTTTTGCAAAATGAATTTATTTATTTATAATCATGACGAACAAGTACATCCTATTTGCATAATTAATTTCCAGTGAAGTTTTGGCCACGGAGAACATGAAGCTATCAATATTAAAACAACACCTTGATACTAAGTATGCAGCACTCTTTTATAAACCAAAATAGTATTTTGAAAGACTTTTAAAATCTTTAAGTAAAGAAAAAGAAAAATTCGTCACTGTCCACGAAAAATATCTCAT
>JABUQX010013731.1:30000-40000 GCA_015478945.1 Trachelipus rathkii
ACAATGCTGCCATTGCTTTGCAATACATAAATGAGGCAAAGTTATGTATTACGTGTATTACTGCATTACATCTTTGGCCCACCCTTTGAAGCAAATGTGTACATTTTGCTCTATGTACACGTGATCAAAACATTGGACTCATTTATTCAGAGCTCCTTCTTCGGTAGCGTCTCCTGATAATGGACCAGATGTGTTGTCGGCATATGATCTGCTTAGATAATCTGCTATAACATTATCTTTTCCACTTATGTGGTTCAAGATAAACCTGAATCTTTGTAAATATAGAGACCATCTCATTATTCTGTTGTTCTCATACCTCTTCTTATTCATAGCCGTTAGCGGTCTATGATCAGACTGCAGGATAAACTCCTTCCCATAGAGGTATGGCTCAAATTTCCTAATGCCCATTACGATCGCTAACGCTTCTTTCTCCAAAGTTGAGTATCTTTGTTGTGTCATAGACAACTTTTTACTCCCGTAAGCGATCGGATGGAGGATTCCTCCATCTTCTTGTAGAAGGACGTATCCTAATGAAGTGCCAGATGCATCCACTTGTAGTGTGAACGTCTTCTCCAGCTCTGGCATCTTCAATATGGGCTTTGAGCTCAAAGCTTCTTTTAATGTCTCAAATGCCTGTTGGTGTTTGGGCTCCCACCTGACTTTTGTTGGCTCTCCTTTCTTTGTCAAGTCGGTCAATGGCGCTGCTATCTGTGCATAATTTTTTACAAAGTCCTGGTAATAACCAGTGAGCCCTAAGAAAGACCTCACTTGTTTCTTGTTCTTAGGCGGCTCTGTTTTCTTAATTTTGACCACATTATCCTCATGTAGCCCCTTAGTGCCATTGCCAATAAAGTGTCCCAAAAACTCAACGCTCGACGAAGCGAACTCACACTTCGTCGGCCTGATGGTAAACCCCTCCTCCTGAAGTCTTTGAAGAACTGTCTTAATCGTGATCATATGCTCGCGCCAGGTCTGGGAATGGACGATGATATCGTCGATATAAAAATCCACGTCATTTATTCCATCCAGTATCCTGCGCATCGATCTAACAAGCGTGGCTCCGGCATTAACCATACCGAATGGCAGCTTGAGATAATGAAAGTGCCCGTCCTCGGTTGAAAAACCGGTTTTGTAGCAGTCTTCAGGCCTTATTTTTATCTGCCAATACCCTTTGGCCAAGTCAAGTTTTGTGTAAAACTTGTCTTTCGCAAATTTGGTAAATAAGGTCTGAGTTGTTGTCATGGGCTCAGGATCAAAAACCGTAACCCTGTTCAGAGCCCTGTAGTCCGAACACACTCTCTTACTTCCGTCCTTTTTCTGGACAACTACGACAGGTGCAGAATACGGTGACGTGGAGGGAACGATGATGCCCATTCTGATCATCTTATCTGTCTCCTTCTTGAGCTCCGTCCGCGTCGTAAATGGTAGTTTGTACGGCTTCAGCCTGATGGGGGTATCGTCGATAAGGTCAATCGCATGGTAATGGTTTTTAGCGGTGCCAGGCATCATCAGTAAGAAATCCCCATAGCCTTTCAAAGATTTCATTAATTCCTTCCTCATATCATCGGTTATGTCTGAGCTGATTTTGGTGTCAGACAATCCCTCTTTTCGTACCATTGTGGGGTCCATCTCCACTAGAGTAATTTCTTCTTCATTTTCAGTGTCAAGTACCACTGCTGAAGCACCTATATTCGCCGGATGTTGACACACTTCTTCTTCCGCTTCTTCATTTTCCTCTCTCACAATGTACTTTTTCAGCAGATTGATGTGATAGGTCTTAATCACATCATCTACTTTGATCTTGTAATTGTCCTTACCGTAAGAATCTACCACTCTATGTGGCCCGCCCCATCTCATCAACATCTTGTTGCTCGAGGTCGGTAACAGAACAAGAGCTAGATCTCCTACTTCCAACTTTCTAGCCTTTGCACTCTTGTCATAGTATCTCTTCTGAGAAATTTGGGCCTTCGCTAAATTCTCTCTGGCCAACTTCAGAGTTTCATTTAATCTTTCCTGCAGGTCGAAAACATATTTATATGTTGACCTTGCCTCTTCAGGGTCAATGTCACCCGCCCAAATTTCATGTAGAATTTGCATTGGTCCTCTCACAGTCCTACCATACAGGAGTTCGAATGGGGAGAACCCTGTGGAGTCCTGTGGAGCTTCCCTATATGCGAATAATAACGGCTCAATAAACTTGTGCCACTTTCTCACTTGTTCACTGCACATTCTCTTGAGCATCCTCTTAAGAGTTCCGTTGAACTTTTCTGTAACGCCTTGGCTCATCGGATGGTAAACGCTAGAAAATTTCTGCTTGATATTCAACATCTTCGTTACATCTCTCATCAAATCAGATGTAAATTGTCTACCATTATCACTGAGGATTTCTTTTGGCACACCCAACCTCGTGAAAATTGAAATCAAACTATCCGTCACCTTCTGGGCAGTGATGCTCTTTAATGGTACAGCTTCAGGATAGCGCGTAGCGGCATCCACAAGTGTCAGTACATACTGGTGTCCTTCTGAAGATGGTGGTGAGATTGGCCCGATCAGGTCGATGACCACCCTTTGGAATGGTTCCTCAATGATGGGCATTGGGCACAGAGGTATCCTTTTCACTGATCCTTTCGGGCACGTTCTCTGGCATATATCGCATGAGTAGCAATGCTTAGTCACGTCCGAATATATGTTCGGCCAGAAGAACTGCTGAGTAATCTTACCCATAGTTTTCTTCACCCCCTGATGGCCACCGAAGACTTCGTCGTGTGCCATCTTCATAACTTTACTTCTGTATTCTTTCGGTACTACCAGAGTATACCTTTCCTGTTGGTTCTCTAACACTCTTTTGAACAACACCCCATTCCTTACTACATACTTGTCTTCTTCTTTTTCCACTGACCTCCATACCCTCTGCAGAGTGACGTCATCCTTCTGTCTACTCCTAAAAGTCTCCCGATCGATCATTAAAGCAATTCTGAAACTTCAATCACCAATGGGTTATATCCCTTCACCCACAGCTACAACACCCTTTTCTCCATAACTTCGCGTGTGACTGTCTATGTCACTTCTCACCACTTCGTCATCTTCAACAGCACGATCTGTTACATCAGATTGCTCCGTGCTCTCTACCATCGATGTCTCCTGAACATCTACCACTCTCGTGTCATTTTCAACATTGTTTAATAGATCTGTGGGGGTTTTCACTTCATCTTCTCCTGTAACGTTCTCATTTTCGGGTGAACATTTGCACCCAGCCATCGCACTTAGTGATGGTTCCATGGTTGGCGCGACATCTTCACTACAGATGTCAAACGATTGTGGTACTGACAGTTTCCTTCCGTACGACTCACTCACCTCCCAACTTGCCATTCCAAATTTATGATTGGTTTGATTAGGTTCCTCTTGTGAACCTTCTTCAGCGCTCTCAGCGATGGGGACCAGCACGCTACTAATGTCACGCGCGACCTCTACATTACGAGGCCCTCGACTCATAGTCGACTCCCAAGAGAGATTAGGCTGACTTAAGGGCAATGCGCCTTTGACATTCCCGATTACCAAATCATACACAACCTCTGGCAATACCGCCGCGGTTGTCCTCCCTACATAATAAGGGGTATCCACATCAATATTTGCAAGTGGAGCTTCGATTACTGTACCGTCCAACAAACGTATCTTCATGTTGTTTCCAACATAACACCTCTTCGGCACAAACTTCTCTCGCACAACCACCACATTACACCCGGTATCTCGGAGGGTTTTGACTTTAAAGCCGTTTACCGTCCCATACGTTACAGGTAGGTGCGACGTTTCGTCATTTTTCACCTTTTTAAACTCATCCAGGAGCTTCGGCTCTTCACCTGAGTAGTTCAGGGCTTCACCGCCGTTACCAGAGACTCCGGAGGCTCCCGTGCTCTTCGTTTCTTCCTTTTGTCTCCCTGAGTTATTCTGTCCCCTACTGCTATTGTTGAAATAAGGAGGGGCTCGACAATCCCTCGAGTAATGCCCTTTCCTTTGACACCTAAAACACGTGGGCGCTTCTCTCGGCTCACTGTTACTACGACGATGTTTCTGTCTGTCGCCACTTCTACTTCTGATCCTGCTTTCATAATTAGTCGCTCGCGGTGCTTGTTGATTGCTACTTTTCTGATTACCGCTTGTGGAGTAAACCATTGCCTTTAGATCTATAATTATTATTATTCTGTGTGCCTTTTTCAACGTGACTGTGATTTCGTGCGTGACTATTTGCTGTGAATCTCAAACGATGCGCTTCCATGTATCCTTCAGAACAAGTTATTATCTCCTCTGGTGCTTTCTTTTTCGACTCCCTTAAGTAGGTTGCGAGTTCCTTTGGAACCGTATTCAAATACTTGTCCACCGAGAAAAATTCAATAATATCATCAGGTGTCAGTGCTACATTCGCTGCTGTTAACCACTTATTCAGAGCTTCTATAATTCTCTGTAGATAAACTCTCGGATTATCATCTTCCGTCGGAGTTATAGTTTTATACTTTGTACAGTACCCACTTTCCGTGAGCCCGTACCTCTCCAATAAAGCATTTTTCAAACCATCGTAGTTCTTTAGTTCTTCAACAGTCATCTTATTATAGACACTGACAGCTTTGCTTGTTAGAAAACCACCCAATATTGTCGCTCGCTTTTCTACAGGGATATCATTCGCCTCCGCTTGTTTCTCAAACATTAGAAGATATTCTTCAATATCATTTCTCTTCTCGTCGAAAAAAGGAAGTTTCAGTTTTGGATACTTACTAGCATAGGAAGTACTAGGACTACTCTGAGCACTCTGAGATGCTGTCACTGCGTCATGCTGACGTTGCTTTTCCTCAGCATCCAGCTTCATCTGAAGCATTCTTTCTTCTGCCTCTAGCTTAACTCTCTGAGCTTCAGCTTCAATCTTGGCTTTCTCTACTCCCGCTTCAGCTTCAAGCTTAGCTTTCTCCCTTTCATCTTCAAGCTTAGCTTTCTCCCTTCGCTCTTCTGCCTCAAGCTTAGCTTTCTCCCTTTCATCTTCAAGCTTAGCTTTCTCCCTTCGCTCTTCTGCCTCAAGCGCTAACTTTTCTTTCTCCAAATCAGCGGCTAATTTCTTCTCCTCCAAATCAGCAGCTAACTTATCTTTCCATGCAACAGCAAATTCCTTGCCAGATAAGCCCATAGATTTGCACATTTCTACAAACGCCTCGTTAGTAGTAGCCATAGTTGTATTTGTTGTAAGCGAAGCAAATTACAAAATATATCGTTTAATAACAGAGTCACTTTCAGCGCACAAATCACAATCCCGTTTTCTTCCAAATTTTACAAACTTGTTACCAATTGATAACGCATAAAAACAAACTTCTAATCGCAAAATTACTAATGTATATATATATATATACCTATATATATACTAGTTTACCCAATCTGCAATAAAATTTAACAAAATTTTACGGGGTACTAGTGTTTTCCCTACAGAACTCCAACAGAGGAAAATTGTGAATTCCGGGAAACCACTATTTCGCTCCGCTCAAAACTTTGCAAATTTTAATGCCTACCTACACAATATTAATAAATATATATATATATTTTTATATATATATATATTTATAAGAGCATAATATAAAAAAAAATTACCAAAATTATACCAGTGTTTCTTTATTTCCAAACGTTATTTATTGTTGGAATAACAGTTTGTTATCCCACCAATACGCACAGAAAAATTAAATACTTTTAACTTCAATAAGACAAATAATCAAAGTGACTATATTGACAGTTAAAAAAAAACAATATAATATCAACTTATATCATATATCAACGACCGGAGTATAAGTTGCAACACTAGAACATTAGTTCTGGTACAGGTTTTAACAAACGACTGTACTACTTTGAGTTCAAATATTCAATGATATAGCACAAATAACTCTACTACGAGCAATTCAATGATAAGAAGTATTAGCTGAAATGTTATAATATAAGTTTCCGGACAAGACTATCCAAATTTATTAACGTAGTCCTGGACAGATGTACTTATACTCATCTACTAACTAAGATTCCGGACAGGCATTCCCAAATTTATTAATGTAGGGTGATTGGATTAAAGATCATAAATTATTTGTCATAAACTTACTCTTCGAGCTGTAAAACAAATCCCATTGGCCAGGCCCCCGTGACAGTCCAATCATCTAACACCAATTATATTCTCAAACCTATATCATAACAGTATCCAAGTCTTCTATTAAGTGGGCTACCGGCCTGTGCACTGTTGCAGAACAAAGCTATTCTTAAACTCACCTACTTATCTCTCGTTGAAGACTCTTCAAGTGTAATAACGGTTTGACCGAGTTCTTTTATCTTATATGAAACAATTCAGATAGTACTTTTCTTATCAATGAATGAACTCAATTTGTGATCAATCTCTAGACCACTAAACCAAAGCCTTTTAAGACTTGAATCAATAACTAATTGAATGCTTAAATAAATGAAAGAGAAACACGTTTGGAAATATTGAAGGAAACCACTGGGAAAATTTTAGAAGTATTTTAATAAAAAAAAAATGAATAACGTACTGATCTTACAAATTAGGTTTTATACTTCCATGAATATATATAACCAGATATTGTTAGATATCTGCATATATACGCACCGCAACTATAGAACCTTCAGTACTAGATATACCAATTATATATATATATATATATATATATATATATATAAATAAATATTATATACTATATATATATATATATATATATATATATATATATATATATATAATATATATATACTTTAACAACAACTACAAGTTTTATATATCCATGAATATATATAACCAGATATCTTTAGATATCTGCATATATACGCACCGCATATATAATACCAAACACTAACTACCAAGTATATATATTATATATATATATATTAATATATATATAATATATAATATATATATATATATATATATATATATATAAATATTATATATATATATATATTAATATATATATAATATAATATTAAATATGTATGCTCAAAAGAAAATAAATGAAATATCAACATAAGTACTTTACCAAAATATTCCTATAAATCTTTGCCAACATCTATATATATATAGTATATATACTATAATATATATATATATATATATTATATATATATATATATATATATATATATATACTTAAACAAAAAATAAAATTTATATATATATATATATATATATATATATATATATATAATATACATACAGACATATGTTCAATGATATATATGAATGGGTAAACTACA
Source organism: Trachelipus rathkii (assembly GCA_015478945.1). NCBI lineage: Eukaryota > Metazoa > Arthropoda > Malacostraca > Isopoda > Trachelipodidae > Trachelipus > Trachelipus rathkii. The sequence continues at coordinate 37,276 of JABUQX010013731.1, forward strand.
ACAAGAAAATAATATATAGACAAACTGACTTTACAAAAGATTTAAACTATTAACTTGAAAATTAAAAGATTTAGACAACTATTGAGTATGTCGATTTTTCAGTGTGAACAAATGAATGCAATTACAGCTGGACAGGATCAGCTGTTGTCTTAAAGCAAAAGAGTTGCCAACTAGTAATTAAACAAATATTAATTTCAAATAAATACAATATGATTTTAAGAACTTTTCATATATAAAATATTGCAACTTTAATTGTTAAATACTTTAGGTTTGTTACCACAAAAGAATCTTTACCATGTTACAAAAATAATACACATCAATAATAAATACTCTTACCTGCTAGTGACTTATGGCAACACCGCAGATATTATGCATTAGCAAACTGTGATCAACAGACGACACTCATATAACGGTAAAACAAAAATTATTCTTACACGAATAAACAAACTTACATTTAACACATAACTTAAAACATTACTGGCTTTACAAGAAAACTAAGCCACCAGATTTCCACATTGAAAATTACAACACCTTTTTGCATTTAAAAACATTAACACAATTAATTAATAATATAATACAAAATAAAACACCTTCACGTTTTACAAGACTATGCACACTAAAATAATAATAATAACATCGATCAGACAGAGCTACAAGCGCGTACCAACTGTAAGCACTTTGATAGACGGCAGATAAAAGCAAAAGATATAAAATATTCATAAATTTCTTATTTATATAAATTTTCGTCAATGAGTTTACGCTTAGCCATCCAATCATAATCCTTAAAATAATAAATAAAATGATGTATCCATTTATTAGTTATTTTAGTAAAGCAAATATATATTACACTTCCAGCAGGAACGAAAATTGGTATTTCTTTACAACCGAAACTCTGTTCGCTAGAAATCTCAATTTTCTTCTAAAACCGAAACATGAAAATCAAACAAATTTATACATTGTGCGCTCCACACTATATAAAATTAAATATAATTCCATACACATTTACATATAATGCGCAGTAACCTTATAACATTAAACTTATAATAATAATAATAATAATAATAATAATAATAATAATAATAATAATAATAATAATAATAATAATAATAATAATAATAATAATAATATTATTATTACTACAGACTTGCAAGCGACGACCAATCAAAACTCACGTTTCAAAAGTTAAGTTCCGAAAACTAAGTTTTTATTGGCTGTCGTTTACGCATGAATTATAAACATATTTACAATTATTCTTCTGATGAGCCATTGCAATGATACACCGTAAACATAGAAAATTGAAAGTGAAATAACACTGACAATGCTGCCATTGCTTTGCAATACATAAATGAGGCAAAGTTATGTATTACGTGTATTACTGCATTACACCAACCTTTCCCCCACGGCATATAATTGACATATAATTCTTGTTTTTTTTAATGTTATAGTTGTGTTGGTTTAGACAAAACTGTAAGGTTTTCAATATCTCCCCTATATCTCAGAAATGAACTCGCATCCCATGCAAGGGATACAATAAACACCTCCTGCCGGAGTGAATGTAGTATTGTTATTATGAATGATGGTCCGTTGTCTTCCAAATGCGGCTTCGCCAACAGAAACTGCAATATGGGACTTGTCACGGACCTCGAAAACGGTTCCCCCGACCCAGTAAACCACTAATTTGACGCAACTAATGTAACTAACCTAACCTATCTAAACCTTAACCTAACCTAACAACCTAACCTAACAACCTAGCCTAACTACCTAACGGGTTAGGGGAAAATCCAAGTCAACTGCCGACATGACTTGGTTTTCCTGCCGTTCAGAAGCTCCAGAGTCTCCTAAAAAGGTCTCGTTGACCTTAGAAAAACTGTCGAGGCCTTTGGAAAGGGTGCCGTCATCATTGATGTGCAGTGATGCCATTGAAAAAAATTCTCAAGCTCCTCTGGAGTTGGGGGCCTTGGCCAAGTTAGCTGTTGACATAGCTTGGTCAACTGTGCCCTGTGAAAAAAGCGCCGATCTCAGAAACGCAGAACAACGCTCGAAATCCCTCTGATCGGACAAAAAGCCGAAATCTCGTGAGTGCCAGTTCTGTCACCCTGCGGTAGTATCTAGGTGACAATTTTGTCCCCCGTCGATGTTTCCCCGTACTACTTCTGTGGCTGCATATTATTGCAGTATTTGTTTAGTATCTTCTTTTTAACTTGATTTTCATATAATAAGGAATGGGATGGTTGTGGTTGTAAATAATATTTATTCAGTAAAATAACTAGCATATTTATTAAAAAATAGATATGTTTATAAGATTACTATAGGTTTTAAGAGGTGTTTCTCAGAAGGGAAATAAATTCTGGCTCGGGTTCCGGAGTGAACCGGAATTAAAGCTGAAATTTCGACCGGACCTGAAATATATATATATATATATATATATATATATATATATAAATATATATATATAATATTATAGGATTATATAAGATATAAATATAGTATAATATATATATATATATATATATATATATATATAATAATTTACATATAGGGTGAGTCTGGAGGAACGTGAAGAAACATTTGTATGGATAATTACATGATAATATTGTAAAAAACCTTATATGATCTTATCCGATTTACATTTTTTTAATTTTATAGCGTAATGACAATAAAATCAAACTTCATACATTAACATTATCATTATCATAGTGTTATTTTAATAAATGTTCGAAAATAC
>JABUQX010013731.1:42500-50213 GCA_015478945.1 Trachelipus rathkii
TGCGATGAATTCTCATAACGATCACGAAAGACGGATTTACCAATACTGGGTAGGTGTGGTTTGAAGAAGTTCTTAAAGCGCCTCAAAACATAAAATCTCTTAGAAGATAGTTTGGATAAATAAAAAACTTAATATCACGTTGAATGAAAATACCAATAATATTAGAAATGGGAGATGGTTAGAGTTGTGTTTTCTATTAAAATGTAGATTTGTGGAAAAATTCTGTTGAGTAGATGAACGAAGGAATTAAGCTTTGAGACATCGAAATGAACACTGTTTTATCTTCCCCAATTAGAGATGAGAGAAATATCAGAGATCAGTTGCCCCAAGATCATTCTCCTAGCATTTGCTATTTGAAGTTGAGGTAGGTGATTTTTGAAATAAAAGTAGTGATGAAGATTATAGTCGTCGGGACAAGATGAATAGGTGAAGAGTTGACGTAAAGAAGATTATTAATGAAGAGAAGAAGAAGAGTTAAGAATGGAACAGAAACCATGATGAACACACTTATTAATAGATTTAAAGAATGAACGATGGCCGTCTAAAACGGTTGCAATAAAAATGACATAAAAGCAAGTAAGAGATATGGATAGTTAATGAAAGCCGGAAGTTTAGTTATCTGATAGGTTAACATTCAGATAAACATAACCCTTCACGGATGGTACGTATACTTTCTCTTCGTAGACGAAAGAAACCTCTACTGAATGATCAGGCGACTTCTGTGAATATCCCTCACCAGCAATCAACAATAATCGCCATCACTCAGTTGATTCCCACTTGACCCTAGCGACTACTTCGCTGTCCATAACACTTTTAATCTTGATTGGGAAGCCTGCATTCACATGCTTCATCACTAACATCTTACGCATACGTTATCCACGACAAATTTTTCTAGATCGCGAGATTGTATACAGGTTAGTTCAATTATACCTACATATCTAATCCATATGAGACTGAACAACTGTTAGCGAGTTCCTGTACAATCCCTTGTTCCTTTCTCGGCTTTCACCTGCTTCCCCAGAAATTCTAGTGCTACATCTTGAAAAAAGCCACCACTTTACATCGCTCTTGCCTGCTAACACAGTCATTGTTGTAGGCAAGGCACAGTCAGGTTCTGAGTTGTCCCGTATGAGGCCACGCTATACAAATGATATCCCAGCTCTTCTTTCCCTTTCGTCACTCAGACCATCGGAAACAGCTTGAGCATATTAGGACGGAAGCATTCACCCCATCCATGGTCCAGTGTCTCTCACAATTGCAATTCATTCACACCACAGTCTTTATGCTCTGTAGTTGCAGAGCAGGTACAGATGAAGTTTTCTCCTCTGTACAAGTAGCAGTCTCAGTACCGATCCTTCCTCTTGCACCCTTTGGCCGTTCAGAGGTTCCCTCAGTTTCGGCACATTCTCTCTTCTAGCTTGGACTTCCGTTGCAATCTTTCCCGCCGGCATGTCCCATTCTATGATTATACAAGAGGCATCGCACAGAAGCAGCAGAAGTTGGAACGCTGTTGCTGACCGCAGCAAAATGCGTTAACATTTTAGGTTGAACCGCCATTTACAAATTCCAGTACCTGATACTTGCAAGCCTCTCCCAAACTCATCTTGAACTTTTATGCACCATACTCCTCTCTCCTCGTTAACGCGAGTACCCTACTGTAATTCGACACAGCATACCTGATGCCTTGTGTAAACAAATCACACAACTTCTTAAAACTTGCTCATTGAAAGTGAAATTGCCAAAACATTCCGCCACTTCACCTGAATCGTATGGCTGGATCAGAGGAATATAGGCCTGCAACATCACTCACAAATAACACAAGGCGTTTACATCTGATGTTAGAGCCTCCACAGCTCATGGTTCCTCTGTTACATAAGAGAATGTATTACTCTGCGCACATGTCACCAGTAGCATTTCATGCAACTCTGAACAAAAAGCTCAGCACACTTCGGAAATAGCAAACTCTCATACAAGGATCATTCAGTTAAACAACGAGCGAAGCAAACTACAACTCTCTCACAAGACCATCATTCAGTTCACCCGGTGTGAAACAATGACGGCACCCATCCGAACTGTATTTCAGCATGGATGATATACATCATCCAGGTCATTGCAATCCATACATGTAGCATACTAAAGTTCACTACATGCTTCCGAAATATCGACCTCAAGTAAACTTCTGCCTACTGTAGATATATGCAGTTAATCGTCTATACACAGCACTAGTGCGCACGCATGAATTTTTCCCTACGGGAATATGCAAACAATAGGACTCCAGATTGGCACGACAAACGGTGAATGTGACTAAGGCAAGTCCGAGGATATATATGGAATCAGCACCTCCGAATAACTATATATATCTGCTACAAAATCCATCCAAGAAAAATTTCACCTTTTTTGTTGACCAGGCTCACGATATTCTTATATTTTTCCTAAATGGAAGACGAACTTTTTAAAAACAATTCTTTCGACGAATATTCGGTATTTGCGCGAATATTTTAGCCGAATATTCGGTTTTCGGATTCCGCTTTTTCACTATTCGGCACATCCCTTATATACTATACATATATATATTAATATATATTATATATTAAATAATATAATAATAATATATATACATAATATACATATATATCTATAGTATAATATCATTATATTATAATATAATATATATAGTATCATAATATATACTATATATATATTATTATATAATATATATATATATATATATGACTATATCATCATATTATATATTATTATATATTATATATATATTATATATATAATACATATATACATATAACTTATATTATATCATTATACCCCATTATTACTATACATACATCAATATAATATCCTATATTATATAATATTCTATTACATACCTACTGTAGGTATGTAATATATTACTCACTACCTAACCTACTACATACATATATATATTACTATATATGATTATATACTTAACTACATATACTATCTAATATCCTATTATACTATCTATATATACGTATCTTATATAATATAATATATATATATATATATATTAATTATAATAAGTATATATAATATATTATATACTATATTCTTATATACTATATATATTCTATCAGATATATATACTATATATATATATATCTATATCTATACAGTGCGTATTTATGCAGAGGGGCAGAGGGCTATGCCCCACCACGAAAGGTTATATCACAACTGATTCCTTTTCCATCATATCCATAATAATATAAACTGCAGAAGTTAAATTAATTTTATATTAGTCGCTGTCAGAAACAAATCTCGTAAATTCATTTAGTTACAACCAACTACCACTGAAACACATCACAAATATTTTCAATCTATAGATTTCAGCTGATTTTTGAAAGATAGTTTTTAGCGCATCTGAAATTGAACAATTGAGTCCTAGTAGCCTCGCACCGATAATTGCTGTACCAAGAATCTACACAAATTCCAAAAAATACAGACCCACCATTCCTACCACAAACCTCCCACAGACTTATCTAAATCACCAAGATTTTTTAATTCACATTTTGGATCATTTTAGATATCAGCATTAAGCAGTAGAGTTTTTAAATTTTCCTTCGCCAATTTGTCGTACGAACGGCTGTAACGTGCCATATAGAGATAAAAGACTTGTTTAAAATATTATAAAAAAAGATCACGAACCCAAATGAAGATTAGTATCAAAGCAGATAATGGATTATGAGAAGTTTGAATGAATCAGATCCATATATTTAACATGAGTTCGAAAAGGGCAACTAAATAGTATGAATAGTTCTGTCTCGCAGTCACAATCCCAAATCATGACATTCTTGTTGCAAATACTGGACATTTTACCCGTGTTTAATGCATCATAAAAAGGAAATTGTTGCATAATTGAAACTTACTTTAACCTTATTAAAATAAACTATTGCGATTCTGAGATTATTGGACATGTGCTATTTTACTCTTACATGAAATTTGAACATAAATGAAGAATGTTTTCTCGACTCGCTCAACTTCCAATCGTGACAATTAACAGACTTTATGTATAATGATTTATTAGTAATATATAAAATCCAGAACTTTAATATAGCCTGATTTCGCTAACCTTACAGGGAGTAACAAATATCAATATATAATGCAGTATATGCTAATATACATGTACAGGTGTATGAATCGTTTACTATAACTAAACATTATCGTTTTGAATATATATATCTTTATACGAATAATATTACAACTTATCATATACATATATACTAATCATACACACGACTTTTACCATTATACTAATATATATAAGAATGATTTTTGTTTGGCCCATGGCGTAAAAAAAAATTCTGGATACGTCACTGTATATACCCTCACTATATACCCTTACATATATATATATATATATACTACCCTATATATATATACCTATCCTACTCCTAACTACAGTCCCGATCTCCCATATTCTCACTATATAAGTATCTCCGCCTATCAAATATACACTACTCCTAATATATTTAACTATATATACTCTAACTCATATATATATATATACTATCATATATCATATAATATATATAATATCTATATACCTTAACTGATTTTTCTACTACTACTATGGCTACTACTAAGCTAATAATAATATTTGCTATATACCTATATAATAGATATATATAATACTATTATCAATATATATATAAATTATATACTAGAACTAATATAATACTAATCACCGAGCTCCTAATAATAAATAATACTATATAATCGATACTATCCTACTATCTAATATCCCTATCTAATTAGCCTCAACGACTTTAATATATACTATCAGTAAGTAGTATACTATATACTATATAATATATTATAATATCTATATTATACTATTATCAGCCTATATATATCTACTATATTATTATTCTAAAACAAAACAACGCTTGCCATTGCCACCAATAATCATAATATATATAATATATATATATAATATTACTTACTATATATATATATACTATTATTATTATATCTATATATATATCATACTATGTATGGACTTCAACTATAATATATATATATATATACTATATATATAATACTATAATACTTAATATAATATAATTATATATATAATATTTATATATTATATATTATATATATATATATATATATATATAACTATATATATATATATAATATATAATTATATATAACGATATATAATATAATATATATATTTGATTATTTCAGTTTTGTTAGAGGTTATGCTAACTTCCTCTTTGAGATGTTGAAGAAAGATTTAGACGACAACTTCGACAAGAGCACATATAAATTAGGAAAAAATTTTATAGTTTTATGTAGATAGTGTTTTTGTTTTGTTTTCTTTTTTCAGTGTAGAGATCAAAAAAAGTAATTTATTCTTAATGTACTATACATTATAAGTAAACGATATGAGTTATTTGTCAATTGAATTAAAGGAAAAATACAATAGAATTTAAAAAAAATACAATTAATAATAATTGAAAATATAGATTAAAAAGAAAACTTTTGTGAAATACGACTTTCTAATTTTTATATCAGATGAACAGTAAAGGAAGATAAGCTTCTTTTAATTTTATATAAATATTATGATAAAAGTAGGGAATAATAATAAATCATCTAATGACCCTTGAATATAATGTAAAAGTAAAATTGACTTTTAGTTTTTAATTTTTTTAATATTATCGATAATCGTCAAATTACTTCAGAACGTTGACTTTACAATAAGTGGAGGCATTTTTTCTTTTTTCTTCTTCCAAATTCATCAAACTCATCATTATTTATCAATCTAATAAATACACTTTTTTTTAATTTTTTTTTTGGAAAAGAATCCACACCTAGTTACGATCATGGAGTAAAATAAAAAAGATAAAAGAAGAGAAAACCGCAAACAGTATAGCAAGGATGAAAATTGCCCCAAATTCAATGGGGAAAAAGTAGAATATGCCGAATGGAAGGAAAGTAGAAGATTGGCATTGAGGCATGAAAACCATAGTTAGATTTCCAACGGATCAACATAGGAAATTGCTTTGTCGGGAGAACCACTAGCAAATGTGTGAAAACTAAAAAGAGAGTATCCCAACGGTGAAGGATGCGAAGGAATCATCAAAATTTTGGACAAAAAATATGGCCCTAATGAAAAAAGAACACAAGAATAATTAAACATGAAAGATCTCTTCAGAATTATGAAAGGAAAGGAGAAGCATGGTACGATATCTAATAGATTTGATGCAACCTTGAGGAAAAGTGTTGCATCAGGAATGAAGAAAATGGATGAGGAGCAAACTGGAAGTTTGTTATTTGTGAGCGAGTAGGATAGACAAACAGATGAAAAAAATCTGATGGAGTCGTTTAGATGGGAAAGAAATACAAGAGAAGTGGTAGTATTGATGATATTATGGAATAGCGTAAGAGTTCAGAAAAAATGAAGTGTTTGGTTTATTATGAAGGCGAAAGAAAAAGATCTAAAAATGCTTTAATTGTAATAAAGAAGACACTATCAAGTATCATTCCTGAAAGAAGAGGAAATATAATTTCTTTTAAAGTTGCGCTCGAAGAAGGCCTAGTGATAGATTTGATTTAAAGACAGGTTTTGTGGAACCTGTGGAAAAAAGGTCACCTGAGATACTCAACTGATTTCGAATTCAGTAGAAAAAAGTGAAGATTAATAAGGAGAAATATTCTATAGGAAACTTCTAGTTTGTACATTATGAAAGAATGAAAGAGACGTTTGGGGTATCATACACACGGGATGCCCTAATACAGTTGTTGGCGAGTTGTGACTAGGGTATATAATGAGTTCAATGACGAGAAGAATTAGAAGAAATTACCTGCAACTAGAAAATGTCAACTGAACAGAAAAAAAGATATGCAAGAATAATTTTTTTGTAATGAAAAATTGAGAGAAAAGCAAAAAATGAATATTCCCAATCCTTCCTTGGGGATAGAAAGTTTATCTCAGAACCTGCAGATCTAGACGTATTTTCTCTGCTTATTGGAACTAAAATACTCGAAAAACTCGAATCAAAAATTAATTTTAAAGAAATTATACTAGAATGCAATGAACTTATAGAAAGGAAAAAGATTCCTTTTGTGAAAGACGAGAAAGGTCATTTGAGAGTAAAGCTGAGAGCTAGACAAGGAAAAAGTGTCTGGTTTAATATAAAGGAAGAGAGATGGTTAGAGGATGACGAGAAATGGGGGAAGAATTGTAGGAAACTTCACCTTCAATTTGGACATTGTAGTTTTGAAACTAACAGAATATTAACTCAGTATGCCAAAAAAACAACCAAAAACTTTTGCTGAAAAGCGAAAATTTTTAAATATTTAAAATTTGTGAAAATTTGTTAGATATTTTAGAGATCAAAAAAAACTCCTAGAAACCTGTAGTAGGGTTCCTTAGCTAAAGAAACATCACTACAGAACTAAATAAGATTAATATTGGTGAACTGGACGCGTGGATAAATTCTTGTCTTTAAATAAAGAATTGGAACCGAGATTTTGTTCAAGCGAAATGGATAAAAAAGTAACAAAAAGACCCAAAGAAAAATGATAGAAATTGTAATGGGAAGTTGGATAGGGAATTCGGTCCCCGAGAGAATAATACCGATGTGAAGAGAAGTTCCAGAATAAGAATTTACAAGAATTTACAGATAGTTTTGAATCAACCCTTTAAGCATTGATCTCTCTCTTTTC
>JABUQX010013732.1:0-30625 GCA_015478945.1 Trachelipus rathkii
AAGAGGGAGGCAAAGAGATGATCTATATTCTGAAATTAAAGTTCACTTTCAGCTCTTTTGTAGAAATTGCAGCTTTCCAAATGAAAACACATTTATCATTGTGTTTCTGGGTGTCGCAGTGCTGATAAGTGTTAAATTGGACATGGTTAGTTTAAAAAGAACTCATTTTTAAGATTAACAAAATAGTTTTGAAATGTTTAAAAATTTAGGAATATACATACATCAGAAGTAAACCCTAAAGTATAATAAAGTAATCTTAAATTATAATGTAATGTGAAAATTTTAAGAAAGAAAGCGTCTTTGAATTTTTATGAGAGAGAAAAGTGATATATACTGAAGCAATTTATTTGATTTTAAATACAGGTTGTTTCACAACGTAATGGGAATATTTTATGTAATATTTATAAGAAACTATTTAATTACTCGTTAATATTTTTTCGAATTTTGCATTATATAAAAACCGTCATATTCTTTAATCAAACACACCCCATTCTTTTTAAACACATATTAATAAATTCTGGACTCTTTTCTGCTTTTTTTTGGAAGAATTGTGCATTTGCACAATAGAAAACATATTTATTTTCTCTTCTGATAAAACATTCTCTCCATCGCACATACAAAAACATATACGTTCACAAAAAAACATTTCTTCAATTTTAGAGATTAGTGACTCCAAAGATAAACTTCATTGATTTCATATTGGTGATGAAATTTTAAGTGAAAAATAGTACTTTTTTAAGATGGTGCTTATGTAAAATTAATGGAAAGGTAAGTTCTGGAAGTTCAATTTCTCGAGAATTTTTTAAATAAATGAAGTTAATCATTTGTGATTTTGTATGTTAAAATTCTAGCGTATTTCTAATTGTAATTTCATATAGAATGACATTCAGTTTTGGTATAGAAGGGATAGTATAGTGGTGAACATGAATAGTGTGGTCTAACATATTTGTGGATGCAGAAAAGATCAATAAAGATAATTATATGAAAATTTACATATAAAAACTATAAAACTTATGATTAAACTTTTCAGCTTTTTGAATTAGTGCATTTTTAGTTGCAATTTTAATGAACACCATTATTTTTTTCAAGTGCTAGAGAAATACGCGTTAAATACTTCCAATTTGAAATGGAAAATATTTTAAGCGACAATTCTCAATTTAAAAGCAAACCTGTTATAAAGATATTACTCATCAATAACGATTCTACTCCACCAAATAGAATTGATTGTTTACATTAATTAGAAATATTGTCATATGTGAAAATTTAAGAAATAGAGTAATTTTAGAAGTTAAATTTTTTTTACTAAAAACAGGTGTTGTTGCTTTTCGTTTTTTTTTCTCAGCCAATTATGTAATTTTTCTCCAGAAGGTAATAAAAAACAATATTTGACACATTTTCAATTTAAGAAAGGGACGTCATTTATAAAGCAAACCTAAAAACGAATTTAATTAAAAAAATTCTCATGTTGTCTGCTTTCTTGACAGAATATTGCATTGGTCCAAATTGTTATGAACCTCAATTTTAGTTTTTTCAATACATGCGTCGCTATAATGACTTCATCGGCTTTAAAAACTTTGTTTCTGGGAGTTTTTAAATGATCGCTTAAAACACAATAATTTTTCAAATGTTGAAATTAGGAAGATAAGGTGCAGTGAAAAAAAACAAAACTTGGTAATCATTATTTAATTTGTAATGTGAAAATTTATAAACTGCAACTGACTAATAAATTTTTAGGAAGTATACTAAATTGTTTTATTAAAACAGGTTTTTTCATCAACTCTGAAAGATCCAGAACTTGTATATGTAATTACATATTGTCTCTTCAATTAAAAAAGTTAATTAAACCTAAAAAATCTCTACTGAAATTCTCTTTCTGCTTTTTTAAATTGCGCAAGGGGAAAAAAAACATGATGTTTTCAATGCTTTGGCTACCGTATAAAATAACTCAATATCTTTTAAGTGATTGTCACGCAACTCTATATTATCCAAAATGTTTGAGATTAATTCTAGGAAAAATCGTACACTAATTAAGTAGCTTTTCTTAAATTTTCAGTTTTAAGGGTTGTTGAATATAACTTTAAGAAAAAAGCGTAATCTGGGTTAGAAGTTAATTCATTACTTTTTTTTTTTACTAAAACAAGAGTTTTTCAGTATTTAATGAGATACTTTGAAAAGGTATAAAATAATTTAATATGAACAAAATTTGGGAAGTTGATTAAAAAAATCTCGTCGAATTTAATGAAAAGATATTAACACAATCCTATAAAACAATTAAAATCCAGGAATTCTCAATAATTTCTGCTTTTAATCTAGTGTAATAACCATTGCAGTTTTCAATGCATAGATACACATCTTATTCCTCTCAATTAAATGCTTCTTAAATTATTACCGTTAAGATATTTAAAATAACTTTAAAATTTTTTATATGCATATAAAAGTCACTACGTATTTCAAATAGTTGACTAATTTGAGAGATATAATCGTATGTCTTTTTGTAAGAGTTCTAAATTTGTATGTGGAAAATTGTCTAAGAAAAGCGTTATTTGTGTAGACAAGTCTTAAAACTATTTAGTTTTTTAATTCGAATACATTACTATGTCATAAATCTCTATATGTATTTTTGGTTTATACTAAAAACAAATATTGAAATTTCATTAGAAAATGTCAAGTAAATAATTGTATAGATTCTAAAAAACATAAATTAATAGCGAATCAGTTCAAACAATACTATTTAATCACGCTTTCTTTGTGGAATGTAAATATTGTCCATGGTTCCCAATTAAAGGAAACATTAATCTTTTTCAATTGGCTGCAATAAGAAATATATACCGTTAAGAAAACTTCAATTTTAAGATTTACCAAATAATTTTCAGAATGTTTAAATTTAGGAAAAATCCGTACTTTTAAGAATTCTAAATCTTTGTAATGCGTGAAAGGTTTAAACATGAAAAAGCTGTAGATCTTTTAGAAAGTTAAAATTTTTTCCAAATTATTAAACTACAAGGTTTTGGACATACCCAAACAATAAAACAACATCCACCAATATATATACAAACAATTCAAAATATTTGAAATTGTTTCAATTTAATACATATATTAAATTGAATACACCTAAAACAATTAATAAATTCTCTTTTCTGCTTCTTGAAATTGCAACTCAATTTTAAGCACCATCCATAAACATTAATTTTTTTTTCAATTTTCTGAAATCATCATTTATCATTAAAAAAAAACCTCAATTTTAAGAATTACAACAATCAAATACTAAAAAGCTTTCAAATGTTTTTAAATTTAAGGAAAAATCGTTAGCTTTTAAGAAGTTCTAAAATCTTTATGCCCTAGACTGAAAAATTATGAAGTTCGTATATTCCACACTATATCCAGTTTATTATTAAAATTTTTTTTACTCATAAATAAGGTTTTCCTTAAAAACTACATTTTGATTCATCTGCGTCATAAATTTTTCAAGGTTTAAATCATTTTTTCTCGACTTATATCTGCAGGACATTTTCCATTTGGATAAATTATGAACACCCAATTCGCATTTGTAAACATCATAAAACTATTAATAAAAATTAAACTTTTTTCGCAGCTTTTTTTGGACAATATGCACTTTTGAGTAACCTATGAAAAAAGGGAATTTCCCTAGTTGTCGAAAAAAGACCAGTCTCACTTAAAATAATTTTTTCAAGCTGCCTTAACAGACTACACCAGTTGACTTTGACATTACAATCTCTCTTTGGTCTTTGTAAGATTTACGCAAAGAAAAATATAATTTCCTCAAATAATGGGGTGGAAATCTTAGGAAAAATGTACCTTTTAAGCAAGTTCTAAATTTGTAAATTCACTTGAACATTCAATCTTCCGTTTCGATTCTTAGCGTATTCCAATTAGTTCTAATATAAAAATATTTCTTATTATCTTTATATTGGAGTTATTTTCTGTCAGAGGTTAATTTGACATAGAACATAAAAGTTAATTTATTTTTGGGGTAATATTGAAAAATGTTGGCCAACTTTAGTCTGAAAGATATGTTTAAAAATATAAAAGGTATATCCTGATTATCTTTTGCTTCAGCTTTCTTTTTAAACAATAAATTATATGCAGTAATTAAGTGTCACTTCATATTTCATTTGCAATATTAAGGCAAGACTCTCCTAAAAGTACGGGAGCATCTTAATTATAATTGTAAAATTCCACGCGCTTATCTCTCCTAGCTTTTAATCATATAAAAAGTTTGAGTTACCCTTGAAAAACACACGCCATTTTGTAATTTATTTTAAGTGACCTGGAAACATACCCTTACTTAACAAAGACAAAGATTAACAAAATAATTTTCAAATGTTGAAATTTAGGAAAAATGTACTTTTAAGAGGTATAAAATTTTGTAATGTGAAAATTTATAGAAAGAAAAGCGTAAAATTTTAGAAGTTAAATTTTTTTACTCTTATCAAGCGGTGTTTCAGAGATAGAAATCTGAAAATATGAAACTGTTATTCTCTGCGCATATACAAAATAGACAATAGTTATTGAAAAATTCTAAATGATGATTACCTAAGCGGCAGTGGTACTTACCAGATTACGCCGGGACAAATTTAATCTTATATTAAAAATGTGCTCATTTCTGCATATTTATCATAGATATTAATGTCATATTCATCAATGAAAACATTGATATGTGCTTTATTCAATGAGATGTTGACACATAATATTTACGGATATATATATATTGAACGTGGGTCTAGTTTAAGATAGATTACATAGCAAAATTTCTCTACAAATAAGTTTCGGGAAAATGATTGATATCTAATTATGAAAAATTCGTTAACATTTTAAGAGTTCTTAAATAAAGTGATTTTAATGTGAATAATTTTAAGCTAAATAGCGTGAAAGATTTATTCTAGAAAGTTAAAATTTGGTTAATAATAACAGGCTAATATTTAAATATCGAATATTAATCGAAATTTTGAGTATTAAAATAAAAAACATAATATATCATGATAAATTGTCATTAAAAACGTGAAAATATTTCCGAATATAAAAAAGAGCAAGTATACATAATATAATGTTATATCACGCTTGAAAACAATTATAATGAAATTTCTCTCTTTTCTCCTTTTTGAAATTGCATTTTCTATATATTATACGCACTTGGTTGATGTATTAGTTGAAAATCGGCTCACGCGGGATACAACAGAGAAGCGGCATACTGGGCAATTGAAAGATTAAAAACAATTCAGCCAATCCTTTATAGGTTGTATGACGCAAATAGACAGTCTCTCTCATACAATTGTTTGAATAAATTTAGGAAAAATTCGTGTTACTTTTCTTAAGAAGTATAACTATAAATAATTTGGATACTGTGAAAATTTAAGAAAAGGTAATTTTAGAAAGTTAATTGGTTTGTGTGGGTAGCACTCTTGGGATAGAGACACAGGTTTGTACAAATCGACATAATAGAAATTAGTTTTCGAGTTATACAATAAATAAAAAACACAAATAATACATAAATATTGAAATTTCATTAAAAAACGTGCATTTTAAGAAACCTAAAAGAATTAATAAATTTCATTCTTGATCATGCGTATTTTGAAAATTTTGCATTAATATCATATGAAATAACAATTATTATTTTATCAAATGCTGAATATCTTTAAACGGGATATTTAAAATAAACCGCTAACATTCTTTAGTGAGTGTATATCACAAATAATAATATACAAATGTTGAGAGGATTTAAGTGGAAAAATTCGTGTGTACACTTTCTATGAAAGTTTGGCTACAAATTTTGTAATGTTGGAAAGAAAATTTAAGAAAAAGCGTAATATATTTAAGAGTTATAAAACATTTTTTGGGTCTTTATATAAAACAGGATCAAAGGAGCCAAAAACTCTCTCTGCAGTATTGGTGAGTATATACAAAACAATATTGAAATTTCATTAAAAAACGCATTTACGGTACTTCAGACTGCTATTTATGAGATATTCACGGGATCACATTTATATTAGCACTTATTTATAGGATAAAATTCTATATAATAACATAATGAACGGAACGGTGCAAAATAGGATTAACGTTGCAGATGGGACCATTTTTTCGAAGAGTTGCTTGGCTAACAGATTGAAAAGTAGGGTGTCTCGGCAGTTAAAACACGACTACAATTTTTTATGAAGATGGATGTTAACCAAAGAGTAATTTTGTCAATATGTTATACTAGTTTGAACAGAGTGAAAATTACGTACTTTTAAGAGATATTCTCGAACTAATGTTGTTAGATGGAGAAAAATTTTATAAACGCAAAGGTATAATGGGTCTCCTTTAGAAGTTAAACCTTTTGTAAGTTTATGTGAGACGATACAGGTGTTGGTCAGCAGGTACTACATGAAATACTCTTGGTATAAAAATAACGCAAATAGTGTGTAAATATTTCTATAATTGACACGTATCATGTTTGCCAACAGTTAAATAAATTTTAATATATTGCAATTTTCTTTATATTTCTGTCTTGTTATGAAATTGCAATAATTTGAAGTACTAAAATATTTAATAGGATTTTATATTTGAGAAACAAAACCCTGTTAAACACTCATTAATAAGATTAACCAAATAATTTCACAAATGTTTAAATTAGGTGAATAATCGTACTATTGTTAAGCAGTGAATCTATTCTTCACAATTTGTTAATGTGAATAAGATGTTATGAAAAAGCTAGTTTAAATTATTAGAAGTTAAATTTTTTTATAATAAGAATAAAACAGGTTTTCAAAACTAAATAAATATTGTAATATACAATAAACAAATATATTAATATAATTTCATTACAATAAAATAAATTTAAAAAAAACTATAAAACTATTAATAAATTTAACTTTTTAAGATTTTTTTTTAAGGCATTTCATCGAAACACATTATTTTTTCCCAAGTGCTATTAAAAACTACCGTGTATTAAAAATAATTTAGGTAATATACTCAATAAATAATAATTTCAAATGTGGGAAATTTTATGGGTAATCGTACTTTTAAGAGTTTAATAATAATTTGTAATGTGAACATTTTTATATAGATAAATAAAGCGTAATTTAATATATTTTTATTAATAGTAAGAAATTTTTTATTTAAAACAGGGTAAGGTGATCCTCAATAATTAAGATATCATATATAATATTAATATTAGTTATATTATAATATATATATATATAAAGGTTTTCATAAAAATTAATAATGAAATATTTGGTTTATAGGTATTCAAAAACAAATATTGAAATTTCCAATTAAAGTAAATACGTCAATTTTCAATGGCCACACAATTTTCTTTGCTAATAAAATTCACTTTTTTCTAGCTTTTTGAAATAGCATTTCAAATAAGAAACACATTTCATAATTTATTCAAGTGCTGTGAGAAAATACGCGTTAAAGAAACTCAATTTAAAATTAACAAATAATTATAAATGTTGAATACAATAATTAGGAAAAACATTTAAATGATCCATGAAACTCATTAAAACTATATAAAGCTGTGTAATAGTGAAATTTTAATTAAGAAAAAGCGTAAATTTTAGAAGTTAAATTTTTTTCTAAAACATGGTTTTGCATACAACTAAGACAAAGACAACTGAGAATAAAGAAAACAAATATTTATGAAATTTCATTAAAAACCGGTCAATTTAAGATAACTAAAACAATTTATAAATTCTCTTTTCTTTACTTAATTTTGATAAAATATAAGCATATTTCATATGAAACACTATTAATTTTTTCAAATGCTGAAAAATACCGCTTAAATCTAACTTAAACTGCATTTTTAAGATCTAACTATGACAAGATAATTTTAAATTTCAAAGTTGAAATTTAATTAACTAAATAATGGTACTTTTAAGAATTTCTATATATAATTAAATTTTGAAATGAAAAACATATAACTGAAAAGCCGTAATTTTAAAAAATACATTTCATAATAATTTGTATATTTTAACATCAATAAAATAAATAGTAAATGAACATTTTAGTATAATAAAAACAAATATGAAATTTCAATTAAGCCCAAAACGTCAATTTAACGTCAAAAACTATAAAACAATTAATAAATGCTCTTCTTTCTCATTGCTTTTTGAAAATCGCATTGGAAAGAAAATTATACTTATATGTTTTTAAATTAATGTCCTATTTTGAAGCCAATATCTATTACGAAATTTTAAATTTTATCCAATTGTAGTAAGAAATATTTCAAATGTTGAAGAATTATAAAATAAATGTAAATTTTAAGAGTTCTTAAAATGTAATAAAAGAAACAAATTCTCAAAAGAAAAAAATTGTAGTTTGACAAGTAATAGTTAATTTTTTTATTTAATACTATTAGAGGTACACAAACTCAACAATAATATATATATTGGAGTTAATTTTGGTATATAAAAAATCAAATATTGAATTTTATTTTATTTAGACAGAGACTTGGTAATTTTGAGAAACTCAAATTTCTTTTCAAGATCTACCTTTATTACTAATAGGTTTTAGAAATTTACAGGTAAATTTAATTGTATAATTACATTTTGTTTTTTATAATTTTCATTATATATATTAATGTAAATGTGTTATAAGAGAGTTATGTGATTGGGAGCAGCGAAGAAGCTTATCTATTATCACGAGCGGATTGAGTGTATAGAGGATTAGCTACTTCATATTGAATAATATATAATAATAAAATTAATAACTACTTGATTTTGTATTTGCCTCTTTTTTTTTTGACTCCGGCTCCAGGTCCCCCAAAAATTTCGGCTCAATCCGGTCCGACGCTCCAAAGATTTATGACTCAATTCCGGTTTTCAACCCAAAACCTTGCAGCTCCGGCTTCCAGTTCCGGCTCCGCAGTCCTGCCCAATACAAGTTTTAATAAGTTTATTGTGATATCGGTATCTACAACATGCAGTTTTAACTTTAATAAATAACAAATGTGGAAGGACACTTTGGCTATCGACGCAAAATATTAATTTCTATGATAGATACTCGAGAAAGTGGACCGTCATAATAACTATCAATCTTTAATTTTGGCAAGTGAGTACACACAACTCTGCGGGTAAGCCATCTCCAGAAAATTTACAGAATGAACGTTTTTTAGGCATCAAGGTTACCGTTTCTAATTTTCTTATTGTGTGCCCTAGTCTCCTGTCCGTGGTTTACTATAAAGAATTTATTGTAAATGTATGTAAATATTTTATAGACTTGTATCATGTTCCCTATGAGAAATCGCCTTTCTAAAGAAAACATTCCTAATCTCCTTCAGGGCTCTACTCATGAGCTCTTACCCTCAAACGCCATAAATCATTTCTTGTTGCACTATGTTTAAACTTCTTCAGCATACCTAGGTTTTCAAATAAGGGGTGCAAACTTGTGCGCAATTACCTAATAGCTGAGGCCTAAAATAGCTTATTAGGCAGATTTAAACTTTGTTTAGGTTTGTAAAGATTTTGGCAATTTATTTACACTTAAAATGTTATTAGCTTTATTCCTTGCTTCCAAATACTGATAGCTACTTTCTTTTTTTTGGTCCACAGGCTCAAGGCAATCCCATTCATATCGTAGGTAAATCATTTGAGTTACTAAGTGAAGAGCCTTACACTTTTTACTAATTAAAATTAATGGCACTTTATTACCATTTATTTATTATAATCAAGTCATTTTGAATTTTATATATCTCATTATTCTTATAAAAGTACACTTTTGTATCATCTGGGGAAACTAGAAAACTTTAAATTTAAGGCACCGCCTGATCCTATATTTATTTATATATATACTAATAGGTATATATATATATATATATTATATTTATATATATATACTATATATATATATATATATACTATATATATAGTATATATATATATATAATATATAAGTTAAATAGTATGAGGGTAGGATAATGTAGGAGTAGTGCGGTATATACATATTATATATATAATATAGTAAAGTATATATCTAGTATATATATATATATATATATATATATATATATATATATATATATGTATATATATTTGTGTGTGTGGAACAAGAGCTATTTAAAGTAAGAAATCTTCACCAACTACAAATGTTTCCTCATGTTTTTTTATATAATAATATATACTTTAAATTTTTTGATTCACTATTATTTTTATTATTATTAAAAATTATAATTAGGAGACTCATGTTAAAATTTTGATGATTAAATAATTTTGGGGAGTTTGAACCCCAACTCTCCATCTATGGCCTTGTTTATATATATATATATATATATATTATATATATATATATATATTATTATATTATAAGTATATATATATATATATATATATAATCTATATATATATATATATATATATATATATATATATATATATATATATATTTGTAAGGGCGATTATTGTCCCGTAACTTTCCTGCAAGTAATCAAGTAAAAATGAATGTAAGAATTTATAGAGACAGTTTATATGAGGTCATTCTGAAGCCTTTGTTTATACATATTTTAGTTATTACCAAGTTTAATAATTGATATGTTACAAACTTGTTCTACATCCTTTACAGTAATTAAATCGTTGAATGACATAATATTTAATTATAAAAGTTTAAAGATTTCATAGGGTGGCCAAATTAGTTTCATCATGTTGGAAGGCCAATAATGTTGTTTGGATGTATTGTCAGCTACTCTGAATGTCGTCCAAGCTTTTTTTTAAAAATCTCTGAGGTTAGTGTTAATACCTTAATCTAACGTTCTCTGTATGAAATGATATGATAAATATGAAAGAATATTTAACTTTAATCTCTAAGTATGAAAGTTACAAGTAATGATTAATTTCAGTCTCAATTCGTTGTCGCTATAGAAGATTGTATCTCAATTATCTAAATATCAGAATATATCAGATATCAAAATACAAAAAACCCTCCCCGATTCTTATACGGTAAGTTAAGAATATAAAACAGTTAATTCGTTTGTAATGAAATTTAAGTTTAAAATGATAATTGATTATATGCTTGAATAAATTATTAAAAGAGAAAATATTCGCTATAAACTGAATGTTTATAGTAAAATAATTTGTTCTTTCATAATTATGGTTTTACACAAAACTAGTACTGCAAGTCCATTGCCTCGTTTTTAAAAATTTGGGTTTTGAGATTTACTGTTTGGTGTGTAAATTAATTATTGCACTTTTGTTTTGCGATTTCGATCCTCATTTTTGTTTGTTTTTGTTTACATCATCACTGACATGAATTGTCTTATAAAATTGTAATTCGGATTTTTGATATCGAAGTTAGTATTTATGAAAATATTCTGAAAGGATATAAATGGTTGTTAGTGGGATTATCTCGAAAACTAGATTATTATGAATAATTCATAAGCGCTTCCCTCTGCGAACCATGCTCTGGTGATTATTCGTTTTTTCAATTGACTAGGACTTGAGGTGGCTGGCTGAAGGTCAGTGGATGCGAGTGCTGAGAGAGAGAATGAAGGATCGGATGGACTTTTTAGAGTTCTGAGAGCAGGGGTTAGGTGTGGTGAGCATGATATAGATAGATGAGATTTCGATTGGATTGAGCTATGCAGGTGTTGGCTGATGAGTAGTGGATATTGATATTGTGGATTATCTAAGTGAGAAGGTGTAGGTAATTGTTAAGGGTTGAGCTAGACCGCTCACGGCTCGAAGTGATCAGCTTTCTGTGCAGTGGGCGTTGATGATATCTAGTGTGCTCAATATTATATATGGTAATGAGTGAATCGATCTATGTTCACTAGCTCTGGGAGTATATCGAGCATACAGCTAAGAGGAGGAAGACTTGGTTGGAAGACATATAGCGTGTATGCCGAGTGATTGAGGAGACGATGGTTAAGTAGATGGTGAAGTACTAGGTGCAGGAGAGAGTTATATCGAGTTGAGTATACTAGAATTACGGCGAGCAGTTGTCTAGAGAATTTGCGTGCGTGATATATGTAGAGCATTGCATAATCAGTAATTGGTGATATCTAGATATGAGTAGCATTCTGTGAGTAGTTGTCGACAGATGCGTGTAGAAGTGGTAATATGGAGGCATCTAGTTCTTAGATTGTATTAGCAATCTGGTCGGTGTATGATATGTATATTTCAATAAATCGCGAGTGCACGTGTCTGTGGTAGTATATGGATAGGGGTATGGTCGATATCGAGTGCATGTTGATCCTGATGAGAATAGGAGATAGCTACCTGTAATTGGCCGTCTATGCATATATGGTGTCATGTATTATTGTATAGTACGTGCGACATAGAATTATTGGATGTGAATGTGGGTAGATAGCTGTATTTATAATAAGTTGTGTATTAGCAGGTCTATAGTGTCTTCTCGTCTTGATATATAGAAATGTCTGGTTTTTGTAGTTAAATAGGGACAGATTTGAGCGAGCTGTGCCTGAAGTAGTGTAGGCTAACGAGTTATAGATTGTGATGAGATGTGCGGATTAGTGCTTGTTGGACCTATCTAGAACACGAGCGAGTGAGGTTGTGCGCGTTCTAATGTGGAGTATGGTATTATTATATATGTCGGTATAGATTTAGAGCATTAAGAGACGTGGTGGCTAGTGAGTAAAATGATGAGCGTAGGTCTGTGTCGGATGTTATTGTTTGGTGACTCAGAGTTTGTGACGGTACGGTGATTCGAGAAATGTAGGATGTATGCTGGAGATCGGTAGTCGATATGAGATGAGTCGAATAGCTAAATGCACAAATTAAGTTTTATAATTAATAGATAATGAACTTTATATATGTAAATTCTAGATCTCGTGTTTAAGAGATCTATTCCGTTTAAATATTACTTCTTTTTCGAATACAAATTGTTGATTAAATTTCTTAACTGAAACGTCTGATTGTGGTTTGGATATGTATTTGTTGGCTCTGATTTAGTGTTTACACACTCTTAATATTTAAAAGGAAATTTTGTAATTATTTTTTTTGGATATTGACAGTCACGTGGTATAAGTGAGCTATCTAGTCTAATTTATATTTTGTAATTAAAGACTAATTTTACACAGCTTTCAATTCTCCTCCAAAATAAAAACAGTTAAAATTACATTCTCAATTAAAAGATCACTTAGAGTAACAATATCACGACACGCGTAATTGGTTGAACTGTCCACCAGAGTTCCTGTGATGATAGAACTCCCGTTTTGTAAAGCCAAATAGTCTCTTTCAGTGTGTCAGATGATGTTGGATAATTCATATTGAAGAATATTCCCATCACTTTATTTACTTTTTGAGGTGACTATTTTATTTTACCTTAAATTCGTAGTTTTGTATTAATTATCTCTGTTCGTTAATTTCTGAAGCGTTCTACTCTTTGATTTATGCCTGGTGTATATTGTACACTGTAACATATATATGCACTAAACTATACTGAGTTAGGCTCAGAGGATATGAAAGAGAGGGTTACTTCTTATTTTTATTTTTTAAGAATAGTCAAATTAAATTGGGCACAGGTAATGTCAATGGTTTAAAATGATTAATAGTTCATATCAAGCAATTAGTTAACACAAATTAAGTTTTAATTAATGATAATGAACTGGTTATCATATAATGGCACTTTTAAACCTTTTCTTCTATAATTTAGGATTCAAATTAATTAAACACTCGATTCACAGTTTGTAATGAGATTAACATTAGATTAGTACAACAATGTTACTCAGTTAAAACCTAATTTTCTGGCTTTTTCACTGCCGGTCTTTGACACGTCCCTTTCTCTTGGCTACGGGACTCTAACTAACTCCTCCCTCGAAATTCCCTCATTCTCGGCACTTCCCTGAGCGTCTCTCTCCATGACCCACTCTTACATTATTTGAAAGTGTTAAACAAAAAGAATCGTTAGGAGTTTCTTACATAGCAAAAATAACGGTCAAAGTTTGGTGTACAGGAAAACCCTTTTGAGTCGTGATTTCCGGAGTGAGAGAATTGCTTGAAAGAATCAAGTGATTTCCCCTTGACCCCTTAATCACAGTGGTCCAGGAAAACAAAAACAAAATTTTTTTTTTTGAGTGGTGATTTGACACTATTATAAAGAAATACAAAATTCTACTTCTACAATACATTATTACAACCCATATAGACAGATCTCCTTAATTCCCGTCAGGCAGTGTTCTGACTATTCCAACTCTTTATTGCAACCCTTTACTGTGACATTTTTGTAAAGAATTCGTGAGAGTTTATTCATAATCATTAATGTTTGTTTACATGCAGTTCGTCCATAGTACCAAATAGGGGAAAGAAGAGGAAGTTTTTTTTAATTAAAAAAAATTTTTTTTGGAAGGATAAGAGTATCAATTCAACTCCTGTCAACTCTAAGCAATGCATTCAGAAATAAGAAGACTCCCCCTTTTTGTTTTTTTCTCATTTAACTTTATTCCTCTCTTGGTTATATTATGCCCAATAAATTCTTACCTTTCTCAAATTTTCTACGGCTTCCTTTCCTTGATTTAAGATATAAACGTTATTCTTTTTTACCCGTAATACCCGATAAGGTACGGAGTATCTCTCTGCCAATTTTCCAACATTATACTGTTGGTTTCTTACTAACACGAACTTTGCCTTGTAGAGGTCCTTTGGAGCGAATATTTTATATATATATATATATATATATATATATATATATATATATATATATATATATATATATATATATATATATATATATATATATATATATATATATATATATATGTTGTTGTAAATGTGTGCACATTAACGCAACTAGTTTTTTCAAATAGGCACTTTGGCTGACCGTGGCACTGAGTGCCTCCTTCTGTAATAAGCTTCCTGGCACTGATAAATTCTGGCCAAACATGAGCACACTGGGAGTGACCCCCTGCTCGTTCAAAGGGCTAATTCTCAAACAGTACAATGCTCAAGGCAAGATTTCCGGCCATTTTAACCCTTCATTCGCACTATCGTTCACCATACACCTTAGTGTCACTACGAGTGCCTTATTTAATCCTTCAGCCAGTCCATTTGAATTAGGTGAGTTAGGCGTTGTCACGATATTATCGATATTAAGTAGATTACACATGTCATTAAACAGTTTGGCAGTGAACTGGGTTCCCCGGTCTGAGACGAGCCTTTTTATTGAGCCACAGAACGGAAAAATCTCGCTTACTAACACATTTAATACCGAATCGACCGTCGCCTTACTAAGAGGGTAGGCGAAATGATACTTGCTAATTCTGTCGATAAAAACTAGCAGATAACTGAAACCCATACTATACAGTAGCTTCAACAAATCCACATGCAGCCTGTCGAACTTTTCTGAGACCTCCTTAAATCTGCCAAATTCTGGAGATATCTTCCTAACGCTCTTGTTTTTCTGACAGACATCACAACTCTGTATGAATTTTTTTACTCTACTATGCATAAATTAAAAGACGAAATCCGCTCTTAGAACAGTCGAGGTCCTTTTAATTCCCAAATGATTTGTATTATGTATTTTTCCTATGACATCATCCACCAGATTTTCCGGTATTAAGATCCTAGAAGTGCCTGTAGAAATGTCGACCGCCAAGGACAGCTCCTTGTCCAGATGGACGAACTCCTTGTAACAGGCCTTCAAGCCGGTAGCTTCCCTCCCCTTTATCAAGTTCTTTATATAACTATCAGTCTCTTGTTCAATTGCTATTTCTCTGAAATCTATACCCTCTTGGATCTTTTTCATCATCCCGCTTAACCCCTTCTTACTGTACATTATTGTATTCAAAACGAAATTATCAAAGTCATTGTTATTATTAGTCTCGTTACTATTATTATTACCATTATTATTATTATTATTATTATTATTATTATTATTATTATTATTATTATTATTATTATTATTATTTTTATTATTATTATTATTATTATTATTACTAGTCCGATTTAAAAGACAACCCTTTTTCTATGGAATTCAGAGAATTCAAGTCACTAAGCTCCTCCCCCAATTGCAACTCTGTTTCTATGGTAACCAAATTTGGAGAAGAGAGACACGCCCACTTTCCATTTTCTAAACAAGCTATCTGCCATTGAGATTCTTCAGCTCCTATAATTTTATTTCTTTCGTTAGCCAATTCTGTCAAAATTATTGCTAATTTATTTTTGGTTTTGGAGACCAATTTAAATTCAATATCGAAATTTGCAATAGAATTCAGCAAATTCACTTTCCGAATATTATGTATCTTTGTGGCACTCTTCTTCGTATAGGTTGTAATTAGTCCACTATTGCTGGTGCAGACCTTGACTCTCCTATTGGCAATTAGGTAAGCATATTTTTGCAAGCTGTTGTTGACGCACAGCAGTTCTTTAACCAACTGCGGTAGTGCCACCTCCGTCTCATTCAATACTGTACTGTAAAGCGCGAAGACTTTCGTCTGATCATTCTCTTCTCCCATTAGAGCACTAGCCACCGTGGACTCGCTTACCTTTGTATATAATAGCAACTTAGTTTTTTCATCAGGAAAAGACAACAAGGTGGCGTCTACCATCGCTGCTTTAGCTTCCCTGAAAGCTCGCTCAGTCTCCACCCAACAGGAAATTTTCTTCGTGGAAGCGGGTTTGCCTTTCAATAGCTTTGTCAAAGGTTGCAGTAATTTGGCAGCCCTGGCTATGTTGATTCGGCAGTTGTACAAGCCGAGAAATGCCCTAAGTTGTTTAATAGTCGTCGGTTTAGCAGCATTTATTATTGCATTGATCTTTTCCCTTCTCGCTAATGTTGAAGCCTAAGAAATCCAACTCTCTGACTGCCAGCAAACATTTCTTGGGGTTCATGTAAATCTTCATATACTTTAATCTTTCTAAAACCTTCTCCAATGTTGCAACATGTTCTTCAAGAGTAGAACTAGTGATCAGTATGTCATCCAAATACACAAAAACATTCCTTAAATCTCCAAGCAAAATTGACATGAGGCGCTGGAAGGCACTATAGGAGCATTTGTGCCCCTGTATTAAATAGCTAAGATATAGTTACCAAGAGGGCAAGTAATAGTGAAATATTTCCTTGTTTCCTCGCTGATTGGTACATTATAGTAGGCTTGCCTTAAATCAAGCTTCGTTAGCAATTTGCAATGTTGCAATTGCAAGATGATATTCTTAATCTTAGGTAGAGTAAAATTGTCAGAGGTAGACCTTTGGTTCAATAGACGCAGATCCACGACTAGTCTCACCTGACCATCAGATTTTGGCAAGAAGCTGGCCGGAAATTGCCAGTAGCTCTTCCTCCGCGAAATGACCCCAGATTCTAATAACTTATTGATCTCCACCTTGGCCCTCTCAAAAAGATGTGGAGCTATGCCTCGGCTCTTCAATTGTATTGGTTCGCCACTGACTTCAACATGATACAGATAGTTTTCCGCCAGTTCACAAAGTTTCTTTTTTTTAAAGGGCACTCTTCACTCTCCCCCTCCCTCCTCTCAATAGTATAATAGTTTCGCCCCTTCATTATTAACAAGTTCATTTTTATAATTAATTTTATCGATAAGTATGGAGTCACGAGTCTGAATCATATCTACTCTCGTCTCCTCCTCAGTAACTGGGGAGGGGGAGCAGGTCGACTCCGTTGGGGGAGGCACCGACTCATCAGATGGCCTGCTCTCTGCTCCATGAGTCGCAGTGTCACCATTCAAATTTCCATTTCCCATATAGTTACAATAATTTATACAACCGTTACCGCCATCATTATTACAGCGATTATTATTCCTAGTCCTCCAATCATCGTTATTATTATTGTTATTATTGTCATTAGTCCCAGCATGCGATGGGTTATAATTAAAAGTTAATGATGACTCTACCCCTGTTGACTCAGTGACAAGAGCGGAGAGGCAAGTCACCTGGGTGACTCACTAGGAATCTCCCTCCCCGCCATTTGAGTCACCACCTCGTTATTAAAACTTCCGCTTTCAGATTCATTATTAATATTTCCCTTCTGTCTGGGATTATTTTTACAAGTAACATTCCTATTCCATTTATACCTATTAACATAATTATCATTTCTGTTATACCCACGATTATCATAGTTACTATTACTATTAAAATATTTATTATTATTATTATAGCTATTATAATTAACATACCCATCATTATTATAGTTACTATCATAACCAATATAATCATTATTATAATTAGTATTATAATTGACATTTTCATTACCATCATGATTATTAAAACAGATGCTTTTATCATAATTATTATAATCTCCATTGTTATAAGTATAACTATAACTAACATTTCTACTATTATTATGACTATCATTATAATAACAGCTTTTATTATTATAGTAATTATTATGATTATTATTATAATGACCACTGTAAACAACATTTTTACCAAAATTACTTCTACAATTATAATTAATATTTTCCCACCCAAAATTTGATCTATTCATATAAAAGTCGCTGGGCGGATGTTTATAAAATTTCTACTTACAAATATTTCATTCCCCCGTATTTTCACCCCCTTTTGGCCAGTTGATAGAGTCACAGGCCAGTTTTCCCGTTTCCCTGCTTTAAAAGGTTGGAGTTCTGCTGTGGAGACGAGGGAGTTGATGAGGTTTGGGGAACCAATGGGTACATTGCGCAATACGGATCGGTTGAAGCTTCTCCTCCTTGCATTTTGGTCGTCGTTGGAGACGGAAGAACTTTTCGAAGTCTGGCACATCGTTTTTGCTAGCTCTATCACACTTTTAGTAAGTGATCTCATTTCTTCAGCCGCTTTCTCGTGTTATTATTAACCTACTTATTTCCCTCCCTTGCGTGGAGGACTCCCTGCTTGGCTTTGTGACTTTCTCCTCTGCTGACAGGATGGCATTTAAAGTTTGCCATTCGGTTCTTCCCCTATTGGGGGGTTGATAAGCACCGTTTTGGAGGAAAAATTTATTATAAATGTCATCTGCGAGTTCCAGCAATTCATCAAAATTATGGTTCTTTTCCGTCGCCATGAGGGAGATCTGCAGTTGCTGTGGCAATCGTAATAAGAAGAGTTCTCTAATAAACTTTGCATCACCATCAGTTATTGTGTCGAAGCTAGAAAGTCCGAGCATTCCTTTTACTCTATTGACATAATCGGAGGGAAGCTCCTCCTCGCTCATGCCAGACTGGAAAACTTCTTCTATTTGTGCTCTCAGGGATGGCGCATAGAGTTTTTCTATTACTCTCACCAATTTAGTGTAACAGTCGTCTTTCAGAGGGAGTTTCAAAGAATTGGTAATCTTGCTCGGTAATTTTGACGCTAACAGTTGGTGATTTCATTAAGGTTAAAGATTATAGTCGTCTGCCGAATCCACTCTAGGGCATCAAGTTCGTTGAATTGGGGAATGGCGTTGAGGGGGAGACTCTTCTTCCTTTTTCTCCTCCCTAAGAGGGTGGGGGAAAGGTGACTTCTCAACCGTTTTGCCGCTTCGTGCTCTTCTTGGATTTCGCTTTCAGACTCTGTTTCATATTGAGATGAGTCGTCTTCTCCCTCTACCCCTTCGGTCGGAGGGACTACTTCGTGGGGAGGTTGATGGGGTCTTAATGCTCGAGACCGTGTTACAATAGCCAAGTTTGTTCTCTTGGTTTGAACCATGGGTGACTTTCTTTTTTGGCTGGGCATTCTTAACGGGTTTTTTTTCGCGAGGATTTGGGAGAGACTTCTCTTTCTTTTGCGTTATTTAGAGGAAAATTCTATGCCTATAGCGACAGTATTGTTTTTATTTCACTACTCTTTTCGGGGAATTTAATTTTTTTTTTTTTTTTTTTGACCGGCACTTTTTCCACTTCACTGTTTCTCCAACTTTGGTTTAAATTATGCACTGCTTGGATTTCACTGTTTTAAATTATTTATTTATTATGATTCTGTGCTTGTTTTCACTTTACATTTGCATATTAGACGGTTGTATATTCGTTTCACTCTAAGGGTCACCATTTCTTGTACTAAACTATAATGAGTTAGGCACAGAGGATATGAAAGAGAGAGTTACTTCTTATTTTTATTTCTTAAGATTAGTCAAATTAAATTGGGCACAGGTAATGTCAATGGTTCAAAATGATTAATAGTTCATATCAAGCAATTAGTTAACACAAATTAAATTTCAATTAATGATAATGAGCCGCCTATCATATAATGGCACTTTTAAACCCCTTTTTTCTATAATTTAGAATTCAAATTAATTCACAGTTTGTGATGAGATTAACATTAGATTAATACAACAATGTTACTCAGTTAAAACCTAATTTTCCGGCATTTTCAGTGCCGGTCTTTGACACGTCCCTTTCTCTTGGCTACGGGACTCTAACTAACTTCCCCCCTTGAAATTCCCTCATTCTTGGCACTCTTTCCTGGGCGTCATCCTCCGTGACTCACCCTCACAATTTGAAATCGTTACACAAAAAAATCGTTAGGAATTTCTTACATAACAAAAATAACAGTCAAAGTTTGGTGTACAGGAAACCCTTTTGAGTAGTGTTTACAGGTCTATATAGCAGGTGTACATAGCTATAATGAATGCCAAATTTGGCCTTTACATATATATATATATATATATATATATATATATACTATTATATATTATATATATATATATATATATATATATATATATATATATATATATATATATATATATATATATATATATATATACCTGATATCATCATCATCTTCATTATCTTCTTTTTCCTAAGACTGGGGGTAAGGTGCGTGACATGCATTAGAAAAGAGTAGTAGTAGAAGAATATGATACAAATCGAAAAGAAAAGCCCAGCCTAGCTTACCGCCCCTCTGTACCTATTAGTGAGAACTCGTCACAGTCAGAAAATCCACCCTAGAACTTCACTGGACCACAACGGACCCTCATTATGGCATATCGTCAAGCGTAAGCTTCATCCCCTGGCCCAGGTGGGCCACAACCATACCTCACAAAACCCTTCCATTCACACCTATTATGCACATTTATTCTCGCCTCTGCCAAACTCACATTTCTCTCCTTCAGACATTCATTTAAATTACAAAAAACAAGACCCTTAGAATAATAACAGGATGCCCCTCTATAACTCCCACACAGCATCAGCACGAAGAAACGTAAATCCTACCTGTAGACAAATACTTGGAAATGATAGGAACTAAATCTTTACCAAAGCACTAACACTCCAACACTCATGTCACGCAGCACTCTCTAATCCTACCTACCACAGAAATAAACAACCCATTACCTCTCCAGCCTCTATATTACAAACAAATTCCGAACAACATTCCATCTTCACCAAACATCACAACATACACCAAACAAATCCATATGACACTAACAGAAAACTACTTAAGACGCAGACCACCAAACAAAATTTTAAACAAACACCAACCGAAAATAGCACCAGAAATCAACTCATCAAGAACTAGTCAGTCATCCTTGGCAAAGCTGAGATGCGGCCATCACCCTAAATTACTATACTACAAACACAGATTCAACCTTAACCAAACCCCCACAAGCATCTGTCAAATGTGTAACCAGGTTCCGGAGGATACACCCCACTTTCTCTCCTGTCTAAAAAAAACTCTCAGCATAGAACAACGTGGAACATAACATCCCTGGAAGATCTCTGGAGGAGACCGGTTGCGTCGGAGGGGTACCTGGGCGCGGTATGGCCTCTCCCATGATGGGGTGGTCAGGAGGTGAGAAAGTAAAATATATATATATATATATATATATATATATATATATATATATATATATATATATATATATATATATGAATGAGGACAATTTACCCGGTGCTTTACAACTGAGCTATCCCCCAACCCAAAAATTTGGATTCAAGAACAGCTTTCAGTAAATGCTTTTGCGGTATATTGTCCTCATTCACAACATGCCAGTGTTTCAATCCCAGAGAAGGCAGTAGAAATTCTTTACCTTCCCATAAAATGTTCTTTCTTTATATATATATATATATATATATATGTATATTTATATATAAATATATATATATATATATATATATATATATATATATATATATATACTTTTAATAAAAAATCTGTTTGAATAAAATTACATTGCATCTGTTCAGGCAGCTCATAGTTCAAAAGAATTATTTTTAAATTTAGGATGAAAAATAAAATAAAAAAGGCCTTTTAATATATACTGTATATATATATATATATATATATATATATATATATATATATATAGCTACTATATATAATATATATATATATATATATATATATATATATATATATATATATATATATATATATATATATATATATATATATATATATATATATATATATATATATATATATATTAGCTTTTTAATAAAATAATATTACACAACTGTACAGGAGGTTCATTATTCAAAGAGGAATTATATTAAAATTTAGGAAGAAAATGAATTATTCTTTTTCTGTATTTCTTAAAAATCTTATTTGCTATAAAATATTTTCCAAGTTTTTAATTCTTAGTTAATAAAGACGTCATTAACAAACATTCAATTTCATCGTTCCATAAAACTTTTATAACAGAGAATTAATGATTTCATGTGTATATGGAGAAGGAATTATAACTAGGACCGGAGCCGAACAATTTTAAAATATCTGAGTCGGAGCTGGGTAATTTTAAAATGCTGGAGCCGGGTAATTCTAAAATGCTGGAGCCGGAGCCGGGTAATTTTAAAATGATGGAGTCGGAGCCAGAAAAAAATTTGCCGGCTCCGCAGCCCTGAATGTCCATCCCGCCTTTTAAACTGCTTTGGCGGTAGAAAGATGTATTTTTATACCGCATCTCAGCGGTGAAGAGATACTTATATCCCGCGTCTCTGCAGTGCTTTGTAATTATGTGGCATATTAGAACATCCATTTTTTGATTTATGAATAAATGTTTTAACCCAACATTTATTATTTTTAGTGTAATTGAATTTTTTTTTTTTTTTAGTTGTCACCACCGCTCACGGGCAAAGCCCTATTCAAGGAGGGGGTGTTAAACTCAACAAAAATTCTGCAAATGGCGCAGATGAGCACAGGCGCGGGCTTTAAAGTGAGAGATTAAATTGAGTAGGAAACACAGAAGATGAAAGAGAATTCCACAGAACAGAGGTGGCAGGAAAGAAGGATACACCGCAGCGAATTAGGCTGGAGTTGCTAATATCAACACAAACCTCATGTGCCGACACAGCACCCCTTATGCTATGAGGGCGTCTTAAAGGTGGTGGCACGCGAGGTGGGCCCTCAGGCACTTGCCAGCTGCGGTACCTATGGAAGAGATAAAAGCACCAACATCGCGCCGCAAAGATAGAGGGTCAAGTGAACTAGAAAGTACAGGATAGTTTATAAGTCTTTTTGCCTTTGACTGGACCCTATCCAAAAGCCGGGTGAAATCAGAGCCCCCCCCAGATATGAGAGCAGTACTCCATACAAGGGCGGATGAGACCCTTGTATAACTGGAGTAACTGTGAAGAGTAAAAAAAGTCTCTAAACAGAACTCCCAGTTTATTTGAGGCCGCCCTAGCAACCGTTGTGATGTGGGGTTTCCAAGACATTTTTTTGTTTATGCTAAGGCCAAGGATGTTTATATTGTCAACAGGAGAGACGAGAGAACCGTCGAAAGAGATAGGAAAGTTAGAAGGTGTCTTAGAGAGGGAGATTTGTAGAAGTTGGGTTTTTATACAGGAATGGGAGTCAAAAAAAAATAAATCGACTCCCAATGGAAAATTTCATACTCACACATTTTGTACGATTATTAATAGCATCGCTTGCTGTTGAGTTTTTAAATATATTTACAACCTTTTTATTTAGATTTTAAACATAATATCTAAATACTTTGAAAAGTAGTTAAATACTGTATTTAAATACATTAACAGAAATGTATTACCAAATACCATTTTAGATAATTAAAGTATTTAAATACTGCCCAGCTCTGATATATATATATATATATATATATATATATATATATATATATATATATATATATATATATATATATATATATATATATATATATATATATATAATATTATAAATATATACTATATATATATATATATATATATATATCAGTGGCGACTCGTGTTGGAAATGGATGGGGGTGCGATTTCACACACACACACACACACACACACACACACACACATATATATATATATATATATATATATATATATATATATATATATATATATATATAGTAATAATATATATAGATATTTATAAGATATATATATATATATATATATATATATATATATCGCATAATATACGACAGGTTCGCCACCTCTGGCATTATTCTACTTCGTATGGTAAAAAAAAAAAAGTCACCTGTTGCGAATGATTTAAAATAAAATATAAAAATAGCGAATTATTTATAATTAAATTGTAAATTTTTATAATTTGTAGCTGAAGTCCATTCTTCTCGTTTTTTGACTTGCAAATAACTCAATCAAAATTGTCTAAAGACGAATTGTGGACAATATCTCTTTCAGTTTGCAAGGGCAACGAAGGCATTCAGTCTATCTTGCCCATTGTATTCCGAATAACGATTTTAATTCTTTTTAATCTACAAAAGCATCTTTCAGCTTCAACAGATGCCATTGGATTAGATATTAAAATTTTAAGCAACTTTAATATTTATTCAAAAATCTGATCCATTCCATTTTCCATAATGTGCCTAAAAGAATCAAGAGCTCCTTTCCGGAGTTAAAAATCTTCACTAGAATATATAACTTCATGTTCAGATTTGTGTCTCAAGATGTTAAAAAATGGATAAACAGTTACGGTCTTTTAAATGCAACTGTGGGAAATTAGGTTCTATAAAATTTAAAGTGTTCACGCTCGAAAAGTGGATCTGATACTAGATGATCACTAAATGAAAACCTCTCCTTAGACCGAGTCACCGAGATATTATTATGTCACACACTTCATGCGCAGCAGCTTTTTTAAATTCGTAGTAATTGGAAGCATTTAACGATCTCTTCACCTCACAAACATCATACATTCCCTCAATTACTTTCATTATGATGGTCATACTGTTTTTAATCTTTCCTAATTCTAATTGTAGTTCACTCACAGCTTGTTTTATAAGAATTATGTCTGCATTTCTTGATTGAGTTTTATTATTAAAGAAACAATCTACGTGTGGCATTATATGGCGAAAAAGAGTGAGCCAAAATACAAAAGTAGGATCAGTCAATAGTCTTTGCAAATCTCCTGCTTGATCTCTGTATTCCTCGTTGTTTGCTTTCATTTCGAATATTTTCAAAGCACTCTACAATGGCTCCCTATGTTCAAAAACCATGTTTACAGTTCGGATGTTAAAATTCCATCTTGTTTTAACAGTTTTTGGAAATTGTTTCCCAATAATTTCATCTAATACAGAGGATCCCTGAGGAGATTGTGAAAAAGGTTGGAATTAGTGATATATTTCTAACGAAATCATAAGAACTCTACATTTTAATTATATATATATATATATATATATATATATATATATATATATATATATATATATATATATATATATATATATATATATATATATATATATATATATATATATATATATATATATCTTATATATTAATCAATAATAATAATAATAATAATAATAAATAATAATAATTAAAATAATACTGTACGATAACACAAGGCGATTACGTAATCGCCCAAACTAGTATATTTTACAACCTCTTTTTGTATTGCTGCCAGACGTATGATTTTACATTACTATAGGTGCAAGACTGGAGTGAAAATGATTTTCGCTAAGCTCTCCCGACTTCTTTATAAATAGAAATAAAAAAAAAAACTACATACAACTGATACAAGTATGTTTATTAAATTTCTCATTATTAGACTAAATCATAGTACGTTTCTGTCTTATTACAAGACAATTTTTAAAAAATTTGCATTCAATTATTTATCATAAAATGAAAACATGGTGTTTTAATTGTTATAATTCAGAATTTACGCTTAATGAAGGAGGAGCAGTTGCTCCATCGCTCCTATACACGAGTCGCCCTTGAATTATATATATATATATATATATATATATATATATATATATATATATATATATATATATATATATATATATATATATATATATATATATATATATAAACACACCCGCTCCGCAGGCAGGGCTGACTCTCAGGAGGTGTACTCATTTGGCGTCCGAGCAGGACGGGGCCAAGCCCAAGGAGAGAGGCCAGCTCATTCTCTCCCACCCGACCAGTTGTGAACTTGGGATCCTCGCTTGTTTTGGCGAGTGCTCTAGCACTGAGCTACCGGGCGATTTTATATAAATATAATATACCTAATAAAAATACATATATATACACATATACATACATAAATACACACATATACATATAACTACCAACATTAACAATATTTTCATCACTAGCACTATTATCAATAATATTGATATCAATAATTAATAATATTTTCATCACAAACACTAGAACTATTATCAATAACATTAATTAATAACACTAATAACATTAATAACACTATTATCACTATCACTGTTAGCACTAATTATCATTATAATCACTAGATTGTATAAAACACATATGCTGGGGATGGCGACAGCTGCAGGTATTTTAATACGTTAATCCACAGCTGTGCAAGAGAAGACGAAAAAACTGTAGGATGTTCCGAGCCACAAGCCTTTTTAATCGAGAGTCCATTTGAGAGACTAGCTGATTCTGATGTCAGGGTTGTACAAACTTTCATGATATAATTATCAATATTCAAGCAAAAGAATCCTGTTTTGTATTTGGTCATAATTATATTTTTTCAAAAGAACATGTAACAATAAACATTTGTTACTTCACAGTTTTTAAAATTTGACGTTGATTAATATTAATTTTCCTTAATTTTTAAAATTTTCAAATTAATGTTGCGAAAATATTTTAATTCGATTATTTTTCAAAGGCTCTTCTGTCTTGGAAGTTGATCATTTCTTTCACTTATTCTTTATTCCATTCTTTTCCGAGAGAGCATTTCACGTCTCTTCAGATTCTTCTCTTTCTAGATGTTTTCCCTGCTCTTTTCTTTCTGTTCCTTCCAGTTGCAAACACGTCTTGATCCAACGACACCAGAATCATATATATATATATATATATATATATATATATATAGAGATTAAATACATCTATATAAGTACTACTCTATAACATATATATATATATATATATATATATATATATATATATATATATACTATAACAACTTCTACAAATTCAGCGCAGTGTGATAGGTATTCAAAAAATAACCCCTTAAGTAATTTCACTGGGATGTGAACCTGGGCCCTAGCAGATGTCCGCGTAGGCCATGGAATTACTTAAGGGGTTATTTTTTTGAATATATATATATATATATATATATATATATATATATATATATATATATATATATATATATATATATATATATATATATATATATATATATATCATAGTGTATATACCAACAGGGAAAACACAGGGAAAATGAAAAGTGTGCAGGGAAAACAGGGAAAACACAGGGAAAATAAAATTATCCAATTTATATCAGGCATCATTTTTGCTTAACCCCTAAAGAAGTATTGTGAAGCACATATTGACTTTGAAATTCTCTTAAAAAGGGAGATCTTAAGGAAGCTCAGTTTGCTCAAGGGATGTTAGAAAGGTGTTTTGTCTTTGAAGGAGGGAAAGTAAAGAGCACCTTGAGAGCATAAAAGATTTATTCTTCCTAGTACTTAGAATATAAATTGTTGATAAGTTTCAATATGACTTCTATTCAGTAAAAATTTATATAACTTTTCTTCTTCTAAAAATTTATACTTCTTGAGTTATTGAATCTTTATAATATTATTTTATTAAATTTATTATTTGTCAGTATATTTTTATCTTTAACTAATTTCTCTTTTTATTTTACAGAATTTAATTTGTATTATATAATAATATTTAAATATTAGATGGCAAAAAACTATTATAAAGCCAGTTTTAATTTACAATGGCTGGACTCCACTCTGCATCCAGAATGGTCAAAATGGCTCAGAGAAGCGAAATCGAACATTACGCTTTGTGCATCTACTGCAAGAAAGAATTTTGCCTTTCTAATATGGCAATAAGATCCATTAAAAGTCATGCAAGTAACAAGAAACACCAGAGCATCACTAAATGCTTAAAATCCATCTCGCCGGACATGATGAACAATTTGTTTAAGCAAAGTACTGGGTACTGTTCAATTAATTCTAAACAGTTGCAAACGAATAATTCTACATCAAATTCTTGTTCTCAGGGAGCCTCAGTTAGTTCTACCTTGGATGTCTCTTTTAGCAAAGCAAAAGATGCAATAATGTGGTTTGACTGTTCAATGCAAATATAAATTTTACTTGTAAAATGTCAAATTGTATGATGTCATTTAAATTTGTGAAAGCTGGCCAAGAAAATTTGTTTACTAGGATGGTTAGAGGGTGGGCTCTGGAGGGCTTTCATTTTTTCACCTTTCCTTATTGATAACAAAGATAAAATGATATGATGTTTTTATCATTTATTTTAGTCCAGGGAAAATTTTGTAAACAGGGAAAACACAGGGAATTTGAAAATTTCAATTTGGTATACACCTTGTTATATATATATATATACATTTCTATATTTTTATTTATATATATATATATATATATATATATATATATATATATATATTTTTATATATATATATATGCTTGAAATAAAAACACACACATATATAACCATAACAACATCACATACTATCCCTATCGCTATATATATATATATATATATATATATATATATATATATATATATATAAAGGTCAATATCTCTGCATCATTTAAGCCAAATTTTTATTTGGGCGGTAGGGGATGAACTGGTTTCTCAAAAAATATTAGCGTATTTGGACTCAGGAAGAAAAAAATAATATAGAAAATGTTAAAATATCGCTGGAAAAAATTTTCTTTTATAAATATAAGGGAAAAATTAAAAATAATTTAAATTGCCTACAAACAAATGTCAAAATAAAAAAAAATGTACGTCTTTTATAATAAAAATTCAATTAAGTTTTTCCAAATTTTTGTGTGAAAAGTTTATAAAATTGTTTTGGGAGGCGTTTTTAAAATCGACTCCGACTCCAAACTCCCTCACCAGTTAGAAAAGGCTCGACTCCCGACTCCGACTCCACATCCCAGGTTTTTAAAGAATTAAATTTCACAAGGTTGAGACGACCACCCGGAAATTCTATCAGATCAGCGAGTGTAAGCGGAAAAATTAAGACGAGAGGCAGTTCTAGAAGTAAAAGAATTAGCAGAATTGAAATGAGTTGAAGAATGGAGGGTCGAGTCATCGGCATATGAGTGGATAGAGTTAGATGTGCAGACGAGAAGATCATTAATGAAAAGCTAGAATAAAGTAGGAGATAAGACAGAACCCTGAGGAACACCACTATTGACAGAAAAAGAAGAAGAAGTCGCCTCATCAACAACAGCCGGTCAAATGCTTTGGATATGTCAAGCGCCACCACGCAAGTCTCCCCATAATTTCTAAGGGCGGAAAACCATAAATCTGTTAGATAGGAAAGTATATCACCAGTAGACCTCGAGCGCCGAAAGCCATACTAGTGATTGGAAAGAAGGGAATGAGATTCCAGATGGTCTAAGAAATGAGAGTTGAGAAGGGTTTCAGATCTTAGATAGAATACAAGTTGAGCTATAGGGCGATAGTTACAAGGATCCAGAGCGGCTTCCTTTTTTCGGAATAGGTTGGATATATGCCAATACGAGGGAAAGTGCTTCCAAGTATGAGGCATAGAGAATATAGTTGAACGAGAGGAGGTGCTAGCAGGGAAGCACAGTCCCTCAAAACTCGGGGAGGAATGCCATTTGGGCCACCCGCCTTCCTAACGTTCATAGATTTCAGGAGTCCATGCACCCGATCAAATGTAATCTCAGGCAAAGGCCTAGGCCACCTGAGAAGAGAAGGAGGAGGAAGAGGAATGCCAGAATCGTCCAGGTTTGAGTTAGAGGAAAATAGTAGGCCGAAGAGATTGGCCTTTTCAGTTGGAGAGTTTGCAACAGAACCATCAGATCGAATAAGAGGAGGAAAGGTAGATTTACAGAAGTTGTTTGAGATGTTTTTTTCAAGAGGCCAGAAAGATTTGTCAGTATGAACCAAGGAGGTTAGCGCACTTTCGTTTGATGAAAGCCCGCTTTGCTCGTCGAAGAGTATCCCTGCAACGATTTCTAGCTGAATGAAAATTAGCGAGAGTGATAGAACGAGAATTTTTCCACCCTCTATACGCATTGTCTCTGTCCTGAATGGCCAGAGAACAAGTACGATCGAACCATGGATTATGAGGAGAGAAAGATTTAGTTGAAGAAGGAATAAACCTGCTCATCCCATCATCGATTACGGCACCCACCTTGTCGGCAGAAGCCGAAGCGTCACCAGAGGCAAAGCAGTCATTCCAATTATAGTTAGCGTAGAAGCAGCGCAAAGCCCCCTAATCGGCCCGATCAAAGTAACAGAAAGAACGCACTGGTTCTCATAAAAAAAAATTGGCCAAAGAGGTTCTTGATAGACCTTTGAAAAGAAAGAAAGGCAATGATCTAAAAGAATACAGTAATCGGTGAACGGAGAAAATGAGCACAT
>JABUQX010013733.1:0-27500 GCA_015478945.1 Trachelipus rathkii
CACTATGATACATACACACATTCACTATGACACAAATGTTTTCTATAGACACTTACATTACACTTACACTCACACACCGATTACTTACACTCATCATAGTATTTACTTAACAGCACACAATTTTACTTAAACACAACAGATTTACTTACACCGCACACAGATTTACACACACACACACACACACACAACAACGCTACACACACACACGCCACACTCACTTACACATATAACGTATAATTCATTAAAACAGTATTTATGTTTTAAGTAAACTTACTTAAATTTTTATATTACTCATTCAAATTATAACTAGAATAATTTCAAAAGTTTTTAAAACTTCTATAATAAAATTCAAATCACTTACTTTGTAACAAAGAAAATATTATATTAACTAAAATACAAAGTAGTTGTGTTTATAACATTTATAATAATCGATTCAAAGTTATTAAAAAAATCTTTAGAATGGAATTTTCGTACAGTTTATATAGGAATGATTATAATTTTTACGTAAAAGTTGGCAAAGGGGCTATTGAATCTAATCCATCAGTAAGGGCCCACCGCCGGGCCTAGACCCCCGCGGTTCTTACGCAAGTCTAGATACCACGTTGATGGTCCTATTCGGCTTTACTGCTTAGGACATCATCACTTTAGCCCAATAGTTGACGATAAGATACTAAAAAATAACAAAATAAAGTTCTTCTCTCGCTAACATAACAGTGTAATATTTATGGTAACAACAGTTACATGAACGCTCTTATTTAAACAATATACAATTATTC
This sequence comes from Trachelipus rathkii, assembly GCA_015478945.1. Lineage (NCBI taxonomy): Eukaryota > Metazoa > Arthropoda > Malacostraca > Isopoda > Trachelipodidae > Trachelipus > Trachelipus rathkii. The sequence continues at coordinate 777 of JABUQX010013733.1, forward strand.
GACTTTGGTACAATAATAATATATAGTTCACTCGAGTTTAACTAAAAAAATTATGTTACAAAAAAGTTTTTCCTAAATAATAAAAATACAATGTTTTTTGCTGACATTTTTTTAAAGTTTCTAATTTAATTAATTATGAACTATCCCCACGAGAAAACACAAACAACCCGCACTCCTTACAGATACGAAACTGACCCTCTCTGTAAAATGTGAAATAACTACTTGTAGGTCTAAATTCAAGATAATCCTTATATTCTAAAAACAACGAAGCGCAAGCAGATGAAGATCTAGAATCCCTGAGAACTTCCAAGTTCAAGAAATAGATAAATATACAAAATACGCCACCGCTTTTTAGAATTCGTGTCTAAACCCGAAAGAAACGTCGGAAGGAACAAAAGACATCAGATATCATTCTTTTTTTCTGAATGACAGCATAAATAGTGCCTTTGGATAAGTTTGTTATTTCGTCAGGAGTGGTAATAGGAGGGATATCTCCAAGAGACACTAAGGGTAACAAGATGAAACTTTGATTCGGAGTAGTAACTTGAATTAGAAGGTACCCGTTTTTAATTAACATGTGAGGAGGACTAGGATGGGAGGCACCTTTTAGATGTTGCCCCAACCGTTTGGGCACCTGGGATGTCGAGGAATCGCTGGGGATAGGTATAGGCAGAGGTCTTCCATGTGAAGTATAGGGAGTCATTACGTCATCGCCCCAAGTACAATCCCATATCAGTGGTCCATTAAGCATAGTAGTGTCAATAATTCCAGAGGTCTGTCTAATTCCGAGGCAAATTTAACCGATTCATGACTATATGATAATTAATTAAGGGGTCCCCTCTCATGAGTGTCGAGCCCATGAGGTTTCTGTCCAGGGGACCCTGTTATAAATGTTCCAGAGGGGTCGGGGAAAAAGGACAAACCCTGATGATGGGTCGTATCCACCCAATCACGAACGAGTGCTGATACTCACACCCTGTCAATACAGATGACGCAGGGTGCCCTCCCAAAAAGAAGGGTGAGAGCGGCGTAGTGAAATATAAAATTTAACATTACTTCTTTGCATCTAGTTGATAGTTTAATTTTCTTCTACCTTTTCATGCTAGCTCGCCCATTTCTTCTTTCTTTATCCTATGAGGTATTTCAATAGGTAACACGGGAACTAAATATTCCCTTAGTCCTTATGATTCACCCCCAAAAATGCTATATTTTAAAGGAAACTACAAAATGAACTACAGAAAATGAAAATAAGATTAATGCAGATTCAATTTCACTGAAAATGGTACCATCCTTATCCGACAGTTTAGAGAAGAGGCTACCATCATTATTGTACAGTTAATTCACGTCAGTCACTACCCAGGTTAAGTTTAACTAATAGTTCCAATATATATATTATATATATATATATATATATATATATATATATATATATATATATATATATATATATATATATATATATATATATATATATATATATATAATTTTTTTTTTTTTTGCAAGTAACCCCCACTCACGGGAAGACTTTTCAAGGATAGGGCAGAATAATAATAAAAATAAAAACACTAAAATTGGGAAAACCCACCCAATTCCAAGTCTATCGCAAATCCAAGAGGTGACAGCAGACGGAGAACTTGAAGAGAGATTAAATACAGCAGGGAACAGAGAGAGAGAGAGAGAAGAGAGAGAGAGAGAGAGAGAGAGAGAGAGAGAGAGAGAGAGAGAGAGAGAGAGAGAGAGAGAGAGAGAGAGAGAGAGAGAGAGAGAGAGAGAGAGAGAGAGAGAGAGAGAGAGAGAGAGAGAGAGAGAGAGAGAGAGAGAGAGAGAGAGAGAGAGAGAGAGAGAGAGAGAGAGAGAGAGAGAGAGAGAGAGAGAGAGAGAGAGAGAGAGAGAGAGAGAGAGAGAGAGAGAGAGAGAGAGAGAGAGAGAGAGGGCTAGAAAGGAAGAGGTACCACAGCGAACAATCCTGGAGTACCCAATATTCACAGAGAATTCGTGAGAAAGAAGGGCACTCCTTGTGTTACGAGGGCGACGCAATGCTAGTGGAATACGAGAGGTCAACTCCCTCGAGCACCTGCCGGTGTAGTACCTATAGTAAGAGATATAGGACCAACCTCACATCGCAGAGTTAGTGAGTAGGAGATAGTATATTAATTTTTTAGCTTTAGACTCAACTCTATCCAAAAGAAAGGCGAAACTGGAGCAACCCTCCAAAAGCTGGAACAGTAGTACTCCATACAAGGGCGGATAAGACCAATATATAATTGGAGTAACTGTTTGGAAAAAAAAATTCCCGCAACCTGAACAGAAGTCTCAGCTTTTTTGAGGCCATTGTAGCAACCGTTGTGATGCGAGGTTTCCAAGAGAGTTTATTGTTTATGTCCAGACCAAGAATGTTTATGTTGTCCACAGGTGAGACGGGAGAGGCGTCGAAGAAGTTGAAGTTGAGTTTTTAAAAGAATTGAACTTCACAAGGTTGAAGTGACCCCACCGGAAATTTCCATCAAGATCAGCAAGAATACATTCAGAAAGCTGAAGACGAGAGGCAACTCTATAAGCGAAAGAGGGAGCAGACTTGAATTGAGTGGAAGAATGGAGAGTCGAGTCAATGGCATAAGAATGAATAGAGGTAGATGAGCAGCTAACATCGTTAATGAATAGTACAATAAAGCTGGAGATAAAACAGAACCTTGCAGAACACCAGCGAAAACTAGACAAAAGTGAGCAAAGAGGAAACCCAAAGGAAGGAAACTTAGAGAGTAGTGACGAATGCCATACCCGGTCAAAGGCCTTGGATATGCCAAGCGGCACCAAACATAACTTCCCATAGTCCCTAGAGACGCGTTTGAAGAAAACATGCTATTACATATATTGTTATTCATTGAAAATTCTTTCCTCCAGTAAGCTATATCTAGCAGACTTCAAACTTTTAAAACATTTCTGAAAATAGATGACGAACATTTTTTTTCCAAAGAACTGCAAACCTTTCAAAACAATTAGAAAACAAAATGCAACAAAACATTCACTTCCAAAAGATAAATCGAGCTTGGGCGCAAAATTAACAGTACATCAAAATTCTCAGCATATATATATATATATATATATATATATATATATATATATATATATATATATATATATATATATATATATATATATATATATATATATATATATATATATATATGTGTGTGTGTGTGTGTGTTCAGATGGACAACCTTAGGGGCGTGTTAGGTGTGAGAAGAATTGATAAAATGAGGAATGAACGTATTAGAGAGTTATGTGGTGTGAAGAAAGGTGTATAAAATTGATAAAATGAGGAATGAACGCATTAGGGAGTTGTATGGTGTGAAGAAAGGCGTACATGAGAGAATAAACGAGAGTAGATCGAGATGGTTTGGTCATATGGAAAGGATGGATGATTTAGTTGATTAAGCAGATGCATAGTGGTGTGTGCTGGGAGGTCAAAGAAAAAATGGATTGAGTCAGTAAAGGAATGCGAGTTTGGCAGAGGTTTAAAGAAAGGTGTATAACAAGTATGAATGGCAGGATTTTGGGAGAGGTATGGTTGTGGGCTTTGCATAGTGGATGAACCCAACATTGACAAGATACCACAGCGAGGGTCCGTCGCAGTCTCGTGAAGCCTCAGGTGGATTTTTCTGATTGCGACGATTTCCCACTTAAGGGTATAAAAGAGGGGGGGGGGGCTTTCGTTTCGACTTGCGTCATGTTCTACTACTACTATTCTGTTCTGGTGTATGATACGTACCTCATCTCTAATCTGGGGATAGGAGGTAGATGAAAATGGAATATATATATATATATATATATATATATATATATATATATATATATATATACGTGAAATATATATATATATATATATATATATATATATATATATATATATATATATATATATATATATATATATATATATATCTCAACCCTATTCAAAACTTGAGGGCAATTAAACTACTTAAGCAAAATGATAACTTATATTCTGTAATTTAAATGTATCACAATACCGAGTTTTTTAAAAAGGGCAAAGAAAAAAACCCGGTGACATAAAAGTCTTGTTTTTACCTATAAAATTTTTTTTATTTAATTTTTTTTTTTACCTAATACAAATAAATAAACTCAATCCATCTATACAGGATATGTTCAATGAGAAGCGATTTATAAAACTGAAAATAGTTATAAAAAAAGTGTAGGTTATAAAGCAAACCTTTACTTTTTATATAAAATACATTTACATTTTTTTTTTCATTTTACATGGGGTAATAACAAAAACCTAACATTGGTCCTAATTTGAACAAAACATAATACTACAAATAATACAAAGTTTAACAAAATTTAAACAAGCATTTTTTTGTTTCTAAAACAAATTAAAATCAAGTATAAAAATTAAAATAATTTTGAAATTTTATTTACAACAATATGTATATATATCAATTTTGTAGTAAAAATTTTCCATCGTAAACAGAATAATTTAGTTAAATACTGATATATTGTATTACGAACTGGCCTTGAAGCGAAACTCCCATTACTACATTTATTGCTTTAACATAAAAAAAGCATTATAAAAACTTCATACAATGTATTCGCCATATACAGATTCTTAAATCATTTTGAATTTGATTAATTGTATAGGAAAAAACCTGCATAAACATACGCAATGAATGATATTTTTTCCATATTTAACTTCTACTATCATTAAAAATACCTCTAATGAGAAAGAAACTATCATCTCAGCAAAGAGCAAAGATCTTCAACCAAGGCTCGGGCAACCGCAGGTAACCGAGGTAGCAGATATATATATATATATATATATATAGCATATATATATATATATATATATATAGAAATAAAGGTTTTTGGTCGCTAACCTCCTTTCTCCTTCCTCTTTGTCCCCACTAGATGTGGGATAGGTGCGTAAATATATATATATAGTATATATATATATATATATATATATATATATATATATATATATATATATATATATATATATATATATATATATATATATATAAAAAGTATGACCAGGACTTCTATGCCTATAACATGTGTAAGTGAACTTGGTGTATTTGTCTGTCTGTGCCAACTGCATTCGTAACACCAAAAAAAACGTTTCTAGAAACATTTTTTCCCCCCTTTCTTCAAATATATGAAAGAACACGAAGAGATAAAAAAAAAAGAAGAAAAATAAGAAAGAAGTTCCTTAAAAAAAAAATATGTACAAATATGAAAGAAAAATTGAAAGAAATAATAATAATTCTTCAAATTTTGTTCCAATAAAAATAATAATAATAAAATCAAAATATTTTACTGAAGTATTATTTTATAAATAGTCTCTACGTGTTTAAAATGAATTCATGCAAAATAAATTATAATGATAATGATGAGAAGTGATAATGATGACTACTATGACTACTATAATGACGACGACGACGATGATGATAATTAGGAGAATAATAATAATAATAATAATGATAATAAAGACACTGGAATGCATTTAAAGAATGGAAAATGCAAATTAAATATAGAGAAAATCAAAATATTCTAATTAAAAACTATATAAAAAGAGATTGACTAATATATATATATTATATATATATATAAAAAAAAAGAAATATATATATATATATATATATATATATATATATATATATATATATATATATATATATATATATATATATATATATATATATATATATATAAAATATTTTTTTTGAACTACGGCTACCTCAAAATTTTATTATTATTATTATTATTGTTATTGTTGTTGTTATTAATATTCTGAGTAGTTGTGACTTTTATTTTTTTAGTGGCATTTGTGGTAGCAGAACTGGTGGGACCAGACGATAGTGGTAAAGATTCACCATCTTCATCATCTGTGTCGGTGTGATTTCGTTTTAGGCGACTTCCATTGACGTCCACACCCATAGTTACGTCACTCTCCTACGGAAGAAGAAAAAAAAAGAAATATATTATTATTATAATAATAAATACAAGTACTGAAGATACATGAAAATATTTTTAAGATAATATTAAAAAGCCAGTGATAAAAGAATAAGAAATATGACAATAATAACAAATGTTATAGGTGAGTTAGAACAAAATAAACGGGTTAAGTTCAAATTCAATATAAAATATAATTGGCTCCTAAGTACTAGGTAATATATTTAAAGATTAATATATACTCTTAATAAATCTCTGAAACCAAATATAAATGTCATCCATCAATGACCCTTGGCATTCCTTCAAAGGTGCATGACAAGCTAGAAATGATTCAATTACCAAACAGTAAAAAAAAAAAAAAATTACTCCTTCCTTAATGCTATTTGTCTACTAGAAACTTGCAAGACTTTTGATAGAGAAATAAAATATCACTGGTTATAACAAAAGCATTGATTGATGGTGATTCGAGCTACTCTTTCAGAAGTTCAGAAGATAAAAACAAAAATTCCTCAAACGAAATGAAACACAACAGTAGACGAAATATTTATTAATGCTAAACATTCTTACAAAAAAATGTATGGAATGGTCACAGTACACTAGTTAACTTCGTTTATTGTTTAGGTTAACTTTCTGAACAGTGCCTTTTTGCCTTGGATTTTGGGGGGAAGGGGGGTAAAGAAATTCTCAAGTCAAAAATATAAAGACAGATAAAAGTATTCATAAATAATCTACAACTGTTTTACCCAAAAGAACTTTTTTTTGACAATTCAACTAAAACAACTGTGAAGAGAAGTATCTAACATAGAAAAGCTACTAATAAAATAAGGTCTTTAGTTACACATGTAAAACAGCAGCAGCAGCAACAAATACAATTCAATACTGGATGAATTTACTATACATTAGGGAATGACTCACTTTAGTGAATTAAGGAAATAACTTTACTACTCTATAATTATTCCAAGCCTTTACAGTCGTAAACAAATTTAAACCAATTTTAGAAAACATTTTTAAAAAATACACTTTTAATCTCAGTCTTAGTGTAATGTATAAGAAAATATTCTGGTAGAATATAAGGTCATCCAAACTCTCTACCACATAAGAACAGAACGATTAACTAAATATCCATCGTAAAATTTTATACGTAATAAAAAGACAGATAAATTATTACATGTCCTATCCTAAAGTTTCTTCTTTCCAACCTCATAATAAAAATCCGAAAAGTGTTTATGATGAAAATGATTTGAGATGATGGATTTTATCATAATATTTATACTAAAAGTTTTACCTTTGTTATAAGTCCCGTGAACCGAGATGGAAGATCAATACTAACTGTCTCCTACAGTAAGCAGCAAGTAGTGAAAGAAATAAATGAAGAAAACATATTAGAAAATTATTGTTACCGTCGCAAAAAGGTAGTTTAGTTTGTAGTAGTAGTCTAGCATAATAATAATAATAATAATGTCATATCTATACTTTCAATTACAATTACCTTCTGAAATTTGCACCTCTATATAGTGTTAATATATGTTACAGTTTATCAATATATTATACACTCTAGTTATATATCTATATATATATATAGATTTACTATATATTTATATATATTTGTATTCTTTCTTCATTTCCTTTAGTCTTGTATAATAGAGATATTATGTGTGTTTAATGATTCTGAATGAATTAGACCGTTAGAAGAATATGACCAAAAGTCGAAAAGAAAAGCCCACCTTTGCTGATCGTCTTGCCCTTTACCATTTATTTTATATATGACATTCATCACAGTCAGAGAAAAATCCACCCTAGAGCTTACCGGAACGCGAAGACCTCATTATTCGGTGGTAATCGGTCAGTGTAAGGGTTTCATCCCTGGCCCAGAGTGGCCCACAACCATTACCCCCTACAACCTCACAGCAAACACCCACAAATTCGACTCCTATTAAAGCACTTTATGTGGATTACCAAATCCCTCAATTTCTCTTCCTTCAGCGTTGATCTCTACATGCTTGAACGGATCGACGTGCTGCAGTTGTCCCAGCCTGCCACGCGTTGCACCACACCGCCCCTATACAGTCCACTTAAACCAACCGACTTACTCATTCATTTCATTTATTTCTCTTTCACTAAACAAATATCTCAACTACTTTCATTTATTCTCTCCCGTGTTACCCCTGTTTTACACACACAACAACTCCCCTTAATACGTTCATTTCCAATTAATTCATTTCTTCTCCCACACCTAGCACGCCCCTCATAGATTTTCAGTCTGAACACCATTCTGAACTTTAGTCTATATCTTTCTTATCAGACCATACGTCTCACTACATATACAAAATAAACGGATAACAACATACACCTCAATCATGTTTTGGCGAATGTGCAAAGACTTAGTCCCATTATCCATCGACGACTTATTTTAATTGCTCCCAAAAACTCTCCCCCCCCTCACCAACTTCACGGACCTCCCTTTTCCCCCCTCACCTCCACCCCTGCCTCCATCCCCCCCCTTCCCCCCCTCCCCCTTCTCAACCCAAACTACACTAGACCCCCCCCCCCCTACCTCCACCCACCTACCCACCCCCCCCCCCCCGCCCCTCCCCCCCCCCTGCACCTCCCCCACCTCCTACCCTCCCCCCCCCTCACCCCCCCTCCCCCCTCCCCCTCCTACCCCTCACCCCCCTCCCCCCCCTACCTCTAATTTCCCTTAAACTCCACTCCACTCCCTCTTTTCATTATATCAATATACTATATATTATCATATATATTATTATATTAATATATATAATTGAAATAACCCCTTAAAATAATTTCCACACTGCTGGGATTGAACCTGGGCACCCCTTAGCAGCATGTCCCGGTAAGTGTTTTGACGACGCCCACGCCACGAAGGGACTATGAAAGAATAAACTACCAGCACTGGCGATGAATTTTGTGAGCAGTTGTCTATCATAATAATATTCCACTGGTATTCTAGAGTTATTTCACTCTGCGCCGTAGCCACCTGCTTGACCCTACGGCCCGAACAATGAGGGAGAGGTGCGTCGTGGTTCCTGTTTGGTGGTGGTATATTCACTGCAGGAACATTCCTCGCGCTCTTCTTTTAGATCATCGTGGCCGTGGTCGTCAAACACTTACGTCGACATTCTGCGAGACTCCACAGTGGTTGAAATTACTCGGGTTATTTTTCCCAACATACCTATCAAGTTCAGTACTAGCATTAGCCGCAGATATCGCTTGTTCCTTGCATTCTATAGATATATATATTATATATATATATATATATTATATAATAATATATATATAATAATATATATATATACTATATATATATATATATATATATAAATATATAAAAAGGCTGAAGGAGCTGGTAATTCAATTTGCCAGCTCTGGCTCCAATTTCACCTGCACTATTATAAAATGTTCCAGCTTCCGCGTTCAAACCTCTTATTTTATTTTTCATTTAATGCACTTTGCTAATAATATTCGTTAGTATTATGAATTAAGTAGAAAGCATTGTCCAATTTTCGGATGTTATATCATGAACGACTTCTTCCTTTTTAGTGTCAGTTCTTAATGATCCTCAATCGATCAAACTGTACAAAGTTTTAAGCAAAATTCATCGACATATTGACCTGCATTCCATCAAATGTAAATAAGAAACAACAAGGAGTAGTCAAATCATTAGAATACAACAATTAATCTACTAGTCGGTCACATATCTATCAACTCTGTTCTTGAGAATTAGCAAATAATTTTTTTTCCAATAAATCATTGTGATAGAATCTAAATGCCAGGGATTTAGAGTCAGGGGTCTATTCTTTTTTGAAGAGTCCGGAGTCGAAAGTCGAGGCTTTCTCAAAAAGTTGGGAGTCTGGGCTTTTCATGGATTCAGAAATCTAGGCATTTTCGAGGAGTAGGGAGTCGGGTTCGGGACTCTTAAGACTTTTTCGTAGAATCGAGTCAGAGTAAGTAGTATAGGCTTCTTCGAGGAGTCGAGAGTAACCTTTTTCGTAGAGTCCGGAGTTTAGACTTTTTAGAGGAGACCGGAGCCTAGGCCTTTTCGAGGGGTCTCGAGTTTAGGATTTTTCGAGGAATCGGGAGTCTAGGCTTTCTCGAGGAGTCGGGAGTCTCGACTTTTTCCGAGAAGTGAGGAATTTAGGCTTTTTTCGTGGATTCGAGAGCTTTCTAGAGAAGTTTGGAGTCTAGACTTTTTCTTGGATTCGGGAGTTTAATAATTTTCGAGAGGTGAGGAATCGGAAGACTAAGCTTTCTCGAGGAGTCGAGATTCGGAGTCAGGAGGTCATTCACCATTACAATTACTCTACAGTATATATATTTAGTCATTTGTTGATGGTTTAAAGGTTATATCAATTTTAATCTTTTCCTCTGAAATCGATAGTGCATACACCTAACAATTATAAATGATAAAAGAGAATTGGTAATCTGAATATTTTTAAGCATTTTCATTAACTCTGTTACCTTCTGTCAAAGAAAAAGCATGGTTTTGTGAAGACTTTGCGTTTACAGAAAATTGTGTGGTGAAATTTAAATATTTTCAGACAGAAATTTGACCACATAGAAGAAAAAATTACCCATTTAATCCATTAAATGGTAAAACACAAAGGGTGTAGAGAACAGTTTTCTTTATTTTTAACTTTTATGACAAGTCCGTGTTTCTGAAAACATGCATATTGCAAAATTAGAGTTATATTAGCTAATGTAGCATAAATAAAAATGAGAGTAACATTTTACTTCCAACTCATTCTGGACTATGTGATCGTGTGTATGATTTTGACTATCAACGTGTGTAATTGTGAATTCCACACAGTTTGTCATTTGGACTGTGTTCGACCCGGAAGCAAATAGTCTTATTCTCCTCCTGAATACCCAGAAATGCATTATATATACATGTTTTGTGACGGAAATGGTCGGGCTGCTGCAAAAAGAGTATCGTGAACGATACCCCGAGCAATAACGCTATCCTGACTACAGAATGTTTCAAAATGTACATAAACGACGAAATCCCTGGGAATCCTCGGAGAGAAGGGAGACCTAGCCTTGAAATTGAAAATGATGAAATAAAAGACATGGCCACAGAAGACCCATCAACAAGTGTTCGTCGCATGTTAAGACGTTCGGGACTTCGGAGGTCTACGGTATTGTATTTTTAAAAGACTCAAAGTTGAATCCATACCACGTGCAATGTGTTGCAAACAATTTTACCTCAGACTAACAAAAATGGTTGACATTTTGCCGGGAATCAATGTTATAAAAAAGACATAAATTTGTTAAGAAATTGTGAAGAGGAACATTTTCAAAGGGAATGGAGGATCAATATCCACAATTATGCTATTGGGCACTATTTTAAACCAGTGGTCGCCCAACCTTAAGTCTATCGCGAGCAAATTAAAAATTTAAAATTTTTGGCGAGCCACACATAGACTGACGACCACTAATAATCAGTTTTAATTATTTTCTTCTTCTTCTTCTCTCTTCTTCTTTCTTATTATTATTATTATGATAAAATATAACTATATATGATATTAGGGATGTTACCGATTAGATCTTTATCGGGCATTTTTTATGCTATAAATTTTAAATTTTAGAAGCCGTGCGAACATCTAATCAAATTTTTGCTTCGCATACTTTTCACTATCATCATCTTTTATATGGTAGATTCAATTTAAATAAATATAGTTCGATATAGATAGCTGACCAAGTTATGTTTTTTTTCCTCTCGATTTCCTTTTAACTTACGATTTTTAGCGTTTCCTCCAACTTTGGTCTTTAGCATAAAACTTTACCTATTTTGGACAGCACTCTATTATATTTATACTAGATTTATCTCTTTGTGTAGTGATCAATAGTATTTCTTTCTTGTACGCACTTTTCGTAGAGCGTGTGAGTTGTCATTTTTAAGATTTGGTATTCATATTTTAAATTTGCGTTAATAGGGTTTTATCGTTTAAAATTTAGGTTTTAGCGTACGTAAGTTTTCCTCATTTCTCTTTGATTTTGGTCTATTTGTTTCTGTCATTTTTCTATTCTTTTTTTTTTTGTGGATTTGCGGTGTGCGTGTGCGTGTGCGTGTCGTGTGTTGCTGAGTGTGCGTGTGCGTGTGCTTATGCGTGTATGATAGCAGATTTGCACAGCCGTGGCTTTCTTTGGGAACTTACCAAACATTCAGATGGCGCACTCCTAACTCTGTATCCATGGAATACTAATCTCTTGCTAACTTCTTAAACCTAATTTATTTGCTTTGTCTGAGACCAGAATGGTAAGAATTCATCCTTCAACTCGTTTAATATAATCAACTATAACTTATTTTATAATTTCCAGTATGAAGGGTGGAGTATGTTGCCTATTTAAATAAAAAACATTCCGAAACTCAGGTGATAAGTAATCGAATCTTATCTAACTTCGACTGTTCTGTGGCTTAAATCTTTCTTCCTTCTACTACCAAATTCTTATGCCTCTGCTAGTTCTTTAAAAAGTCTACAGATTTTCTTCTTTTTATTTACCTTACACTTATTATCACAGTACTGTAACCTGGAAGGAACGGAGAAGAAAGTTACTCCAATGTAGGGGATTTCAATCTACACACAACTGAATTGTTGGGCTCCTCTGCGTACTGATTTAGTATGGGACAGGAAGCCGAATACATTCAGATTATCAACATTGGAGCAATGCATTAAATAACCTACACACATTCCGGATCGGTCCAACCAATTCTTGAACAACTTGACCTATGTTTCACACTGTTCCTTCTCTCTATAAATACACCACCTTCGCTCCTATCGGCTAAATCACTGACCAAAAATAATTCCACTTAATTTTAATATTTCTCCTCCAACACTCATCCTGCCCTATGCGGTTTTCTGGCACTTTGATAAGGCGATTGGGGAGGCATTGCGTTTGCTCTCACGCTTACACATATAATTGAAGTACGCTTTGACTCTTCAGGACGCTTGCAGATCTCTGCCGAATTAAAGATGGCGAACTACGCTAATTGCTTAAATTGGATGAGCGAGGTTCATTCTTTCTTGGAGTAAATCTTTTCTCTTCAAAATCATGGTTCAGATCGTGCTTGTTCCACTGGCCATTCAGGCTCAGAACAAAGCTTATCGGGTGTTGGAACAATCTCGTTCTTTATCCACTCTTGCAATTTTTCATTCAGCTTAGAATCGTTCGCTAGTGGAGACTCTTCAGACGAGCAAGCGCGGACTTTCATTTCAACGAAAAGCGCTGACCTCGCTTGGTTCTCCTTACTGACAATCTCTCTGGCCTCTTGCCAAAACAATCTCTAACAACTTCTGTTATATAATCACCTCGTTTATTCGCTCTGAGTGCTACAATAACCATTACTGAAAAGGCTAATCACATCTTTGGCCTCCTATTTTCCTTTAGTCAACCCTGGACGCGGTATTCCTCTTCCTCTAATTTCTCCTCTCAGGTGGCCTGATGCCTTACGCTTCATTCATTCAGATCGGGTGCAATCGGACTCCTGTAAATCTAATGAACGTTAGAAGGCGGGTGGCGCCGGATGGCATTCCTCTTCGTGTTTTTGAGGGAGTGTGCATCCGTGCTGGCCCCTCCTCTCGTTCAACTTATTCTCTATGCTTTCTCAATAGTACATTTCCTCAGTGCGGGAAGCGCGCATATGTCAACCTATTCCGAAAAAAAATGAGATGGACTGCTCTGATCCTTCAACTATCGCCCTATAGCTCTACCTTGTATTCTATTTAAATCTTTGAAACCTATCTAACTCTCATTCTTAGATCATCTGGAATCTCTTTCAATGTATTCTGACTTACAGTACGGCTCTTTCGGTGCTCAGAGCTACTACTGGCGATATACTTTCCTAGTTAACAGATTTAATGGTTTTCCGCCTGTAGGAACTACGAAGACTTGTGTGGTTGCGCTTGACATCTCCAAAGCATTTGACCGGGATGGCACGAGTCACATGCTCTCCAAGCTCCCTCCTTTGGGTTTCCCTTCTTCTCTTTGCCTACTTATGCTAGCTTTTTTCAAATCGCTCACATGTTCGGCTTGTTGATGGGGCGACTTTGTCTTCTTTTTCTGTCAATAGGTGTGTTTCCTCAGGGTTCTGTTTATTCTCCTACTTTATTCCTGCTTTACATGAAATCTTCTCACCTGCACCTAACTCTAATCCATCATAGTCAGATGGACTTGACCCTTCCTTATCAACTCATATTCAATTCTGCGCTCGCTCTTTACTTCGAAAATTGCCTCTCGTGACCTAATCTTTTCGATTCTATTCTCACTGATCTGCATAGAATTTCCGGGTGAGGGTCGTCTCAACCTTGTTGAAATTTAATTCTTTAAAACCCACTGTCTAAAAATCGTCTCTCTGCTAGACAGTAATTTCTATACTTTCGCGGGTTTCTCTCGTCTCTCCTGTTGCACAATACAAACATGTTACATTAAACATAAACAAACAAAAATGTTTTTTAAAACCTCAGAGACAGTAGTGCTAGGGCGGCCTCAAAGACTGGGAGTTCTGTTTAGAGTGCCGAGACTTTTTTTCCTAACTTCTCAGTTACCACCTATACAAGGTTCATCCCTTGTATGGAGTACTGCTTTCTAATCTGGGGAAGGGGGAGCTGCTGGTCTCATCGGCTTTTGGTAGGGTCGAGTCAAAGCCAAAAGGACTTATAAAACTGTCCTGTACTTTTAGTTCACTTGATCCTTTATGATTTGCGGCGCGATGTTGGTGCTTTATCCCTTTTCAATAGTACCGTAGAGGCAAGTGCTCGAGAACGATCCATCGCGTACCACACCTTACGAACGCCACTCGTTCGCACCAAGGGGTTGCTGTTGTCGGCACATGAGTTTTGTGTTTGTGTAGTAACCCCAGACTGGTTCGCTGAGGTGTTGCTTTTTTCCTGCCACTCTCCTTCTCTAAGTAGTCATCATCTATGTGTTTCCTAACTCAGATTTAATTCCTACCATTTAAAGGCCTGCGTTCGTGCCTCATCTGCGTGTAATTTGCGTGTAGATGGATAGCTTGAGGGCGTTCAAACACCACTCCTTGAATAGGGTTCTGCCCGCTGAGCGGCGTTGACAACTGTAAAAAAATAAATAAATAAAAGGTTCTAATAAGGAAATTCCTTAACCTTAAGCTTGAAACCCCACAAGAATGGCACCTCCGACGGTGAACCACCTCTAGAATGAGCATTTAAATGGCATAACGAGGAGCTTGCTCGCTTGACAAAAAACAAAAAAAAAGAGACGGAAAGAAGTGGAAGCCGCATTTATCTTGCAAAACCCTGGACAACATGCACTTGAAGTGACGATCGGTGCTTTTCGCAAATAAACCTACTGAAGATGAGGATTTGGATAATGTTTGACTTTGATAGTTCATGGCCCGAAATTGATTGAATCATCCATTCACCTTCAAGGATCACACCATGGAACCTCATTTCGTAAAAACTGAAGCAGGACAGTCTCTTATTAGATATTCAAATTTGCAGTCTGTGAAAAGGAGATGAGGCTTTACGAAAACATGAATGCTGCCTACAGAAGAGAATCCTTTCATGCAGTGCATGAAAATGGGCCAAAGGTTTCATTATTATCAGTGCTTGCAGGCAAATAATTACCATCACCTCCTTCATCAGTCGAGAGAAGACGCTTTTATAATATAGGTTAGGAAGGAAATGGAAAAACACCCCAAAAGAACAGTGGTCTCTGCCAGATACTAGTGAAAGCTTAATGTTTTTTGCATCACAATTTGTATTTTCATTGAAATTTGAGTATTGAATTCGATATCGTCATTCTTAAAGGAAGTATTTTATTTGTCATGTTTGGTTTATAGCCGTTTTTATTATTAACCTTCGGCTGATTAATTGAACGGTTCTCTTCTTTCAACCTTTATTTGTTTCTTTTATATTGTAGCTAGTTAAAGAATCTTCTTGTAAATTGTAATCATGTTTAAAAATACAAAAGATAGTAGCTAAACTTCGTTAATACTTACTGGAAAATGAAAATGGAATTTTTTTAAATAAAGCAAAAACATAAACATGATTTTATTAATATTATTAATTTTGACATATTATATATTTCTAAAATAAAATTTCATAACAATGAATATACTTGGGGCAAACAAATTGAAAAAATAGACCCTCCATTGTTTGTACAGGGAATGCATCTTGAGTTGCCTAGCAGAGTGCACAAATGTTCATCTTATTACTGTGTATTTATTACATTAATTAATATCGGTATCGGTATCGGCACACAAAAAAATAGAGTATCGACAGAAATATGCGGCCTTCGTTTTTGGTACGGGTACATCCCTAATATATTATATATAATAATTATATATATATATATATATATATATATATTACTATATATATTATATATGTATTTATATATATCATATATATAATATATATATAATATATAATATAATATAATATACTATATATATATACGATTGCCACCATTCGACGGACAGGGCCCCTTTCCAAGGATGGGAGCAAATCCAAAAATACAAAAGAAATCGAAAAGAAAAAAAACATAAAGGAAGTCAATCACCCAGTCCCTGTCGTAATGCAATTACCTCAGGTGGGCGTAGACGCGAGACTTAATAAGAGGAAGAATTGAATACTGTATAGAAACCATGGATGAGGGGCCAGTTAGTTCAACACAAAAACAATATGCTGAGCTGGAAAGAAGAGGCACCACAATGAGTAAACCTTGAGTATGTCAACATTCACACAAATAATGAGAGTAAGGCCACCTTTTGTTTCTACAGGAGGGCGACCGTCTATGGTTAGGAATATGAGAAGGCTCAATCGTTGAGCACTGCCGTTGAATACCTTAGAAAAGAGAATTGGGCAACAAATATTCCCCCAACCTCGCGATAAAGAGTGTCAGGGAGTTAAATAGTATTGGACAGTTATAGTCTCTTAGCCTTAGCCACAACACGAATCCAAAAGGAGGGTGGAACCGATCCACCCCAAAATATGATAACAGTATTCCAAACGGGCGAATAAGATTTCTTATAAACTTAGTAACTGAGCAGAGAAAAATTCACGCAATCTGCAGAGTTCGCAGCTTTATAGAGACCATTTTAGCAACCGATTGATATGAGTCTCCACACAATTCACATTTATGTTCAGTCCAAGGATTATTTATGTGTTTACTAGGTGAGACATAGAGCGTCGAAGGGATAGGAAGGTATGGGACGGTGTATTTAGAGAGAGACGAGAGTAATGAAGAAGTTGAGTTATTTAAGAGTTGAATTTCACAGAATTGATGCGAACCACTGAGAAATCCCGAGCACATCGGCAAGAATTGAATCGGAAAAACTCGTAGACGAGGAGGGAACTCTAGATACAAACGAGAGAGCACATTTCAAATGAGTGGGAAGAATGAGAGATGACAGCAGCAGAAGAGTGAACAAAGTTAGAAGTCGAGAAGAAGACCGTTAAAGAAGTAGGAATAAAGATGGAGATAAAAACAACCGTGAGAACACCCATTAACAAGAAAGGAGAAAGAGGTTTGCTCCATCAACATGAGTTGAAATGGAAAAAACTAGAAAGTAGGCAAAGCGAAAGGAGGGAATCCAAAGGAAGGTAGCTTGAAGAGTAGCGATGTATGTCATACCTGTCAGAAGCCTTAGAATATGTCAAGCGGGTACACACAAGATCCCATAAGTCCTAAGGGCAGAAGATATATATATATATATTATATATAAATATAATATATATAATATATATATATATATATCTATATATCATATTATATATATTATACTATATAATCTATATATAATATATATATATATATAATTTCTAAAAATATTTTATTTTTAATAAACGTGATAAATCAATCTGAATACGCGAGTCGCGAGCCACATTAGAACGGTACGCGAGCAACATGTTGGCCCGCGGGCTAACGAGTTGAGGCACCACTGATTTAAACCACTTGAGTTGTTGAAGGATGACCGTTGTCAACATGAGGCCGGAATATTGAAGGCAAAACTGATTGGTCCTTTAAGCTACCAAGAAAGATCAACGGCAAAGGTTACCAGAGGGTTTTGAAAAACCGACTTGTATACTTTACTAAAGAATGTATTCCTAGAAACACCCTAGAGATGTGGCTGCAACACGAATGGGCTACTTCACATTATACCCTAGTAGTGAGACGGCATCTTAGCACAAATTACCGGAATCTCTAGATTGGAAAGGGAGTAACCATCCAGTGGCCACCGAGGTCACCAGACCTAAATCCCTTAAATCTTTTTATTGGGTCATTTTAAGAAACTAGAATACGCAACAGAAATTCAAACCAAGCAAGAGGTGCGGCAAATAAGAGAAGCGACAGTGATTAGCCATAACTAAAGGGTGTTCCAGGAAATTAAAAAAAACTTTATACAGCGATGCAGATTATTTGTTGAGGCACGTGGTAACTATTAGGAATAAATTAAACCTATTTAATTAGCTAACTTTCTTCTCTAATTTGTTTTTTTGTTAAGAAACACGACTTTCTCGTCATAAAAGTTAATAAGAAAAAAGACAAACCATTCCCTATAACCCTTTGTTATAAGGTTAAAATATTAAATACCAATTAAAAAAAAATCTGAACTATGAATTTATGTAAATAAATTTATAGCTGCAGTTTATTAATGTTTCTATGATTATCATTATTACTAGTTTATTAACATAAAAATGTTTAAATTTTTCTTTCATCATAACCCGGAAAATAGTCAGGAGTCCAGTGATAATTTTCTGCCAACGCCCCAAGTAGGCTAAACATGACAACACAAAGGTACAGTACACAATAATAATAATAATAATAATAATAATAATAATAATAAATAATGTTATGACTAAATACATGACCTCCCCCATACTCCCACCAAGAATATTCGTCACACTTTTGGGGACATTTGTTATATAAGGTTAAAATACTAAATACAAACAAAAAAAAAAAAAAAAAAAAAAAAAAAAAAAAAAAAAAAAAAAAACTCTGAACTATAGAATTTATGTAATAAATTATAAATATTGTTTTATATTTTTTTTCTTATTTATTTTCGTATATTATAGTTTTATTAAAGTATAGGCGTCTGGCTTTTTCTTCATCATAACCCGGTCAGTCGCGCCAGTGACCCATTTTCTTGCCAACGAACCAAGTATCGCCAAAACATGGTCAACAAAGGTAAGATACACAATAAGAATAATAATAATATAGATAATTAATAATATTGCATATTTCGAACTATCAACTTATGTAGTGGAAATAGAGTTCAAATCTTTCTTCCCAGCCACAGCAGAAGAGGTGCTCGTTGATAATTTTTTAGTTACACCGGTTAAAATTTTAGTCGATCCTTTAGGAGCAGACACTTGCAGTTCCGGAGGGAGGTAGGATTTCACTTAAAAAGGAAAATATAATAATAATAATAATAATAATAATAATAATAAAATTAATAATAATAATAATAATAATTGAGTTATCGTTAAATGACAGAGTGATTAAGTTATATTTTGTCCAAATTATACTTTACTTTCACCAACATTGGATTACTCTACCATCAATCTACTTTCTGCAAAACTTGTGTAAGACTACCTCAATTATTTCTAAAGTTATGACAGCGAATGTGTATCAATTGCTCATTGAAAACCGTACACAAAATTTAAACTTTAAAACTTAATTATCTCAAAATCAAAACTTTTGACTTAGACTATCAATTAATAAATATTTACTCAAGAAATTCAAGATGTCAAACATTTTCATTTTGCACAATTTTATTTATTATGACTGAATTCTTGTCAAATATTTTAAACTTCTACTGAAAGTGTTACTATGTTGGCACTGATGCCATTGTATAATTATATAAATAATTATACTTTTAATAATCATTTTTCAACTCAGTGTGGCCGCTTCTTTGTGAGCCGTGGTGGGTCCTGTACATTGACTCAAAAAAAAATACTTTTAATAACTACAATAATGAACTATTAGGAAGGATTTAAATTAGACTATCTTACTCAGCATTACATGGATACAGTGGTATCAAGGTGGAGCGACTGAGTCGCGAGGCAAAGAGTCAGGGTATGTTTGATACCTCATCTGTATTCTAGGTAACAACTACCTAGGGTAGTTCCCCTCCTAGAATTTTTGCAAAACCCCTGAGGTGCGAACTTTAAATTTAAAAATAAAAATGAATTAATGCCTTTGTCTTCCACATCAAAATGTGTTGCCAATTTAATTCTTTTGATTTACTCGCATAATAAAATTAAATAAATAAACCACACTCACCATTAACAAAGGAAGGATCCTCGTGTTTCTTAAAGTACATGGGTGGTATTCGGGGTTCCGAAGGAAATACTTTCATCTCAAAACTTGTAGATTTTGATAAAATTAAACCCATAGCTAGGTCACACACAGCCCATAATTTCTGAAAACAAATAATTATTACTTAACATTTCTTTTCATAATTTACCAGATTTTAAGGAATGAGCGTATCGTATGAAAAAGGAGTATATTAAGGTGGTGTGGTCATATGGAAAGGATGTATGATAGTCAGTTGATTATGCAGATGTATGGAGGCGTGTGTGTTGAGAAAAGACCAACTGAGAGACCTAAGAAAAGATGGGTCGAGTCAGTAGAGGAATGTCTGAAGGAAAGGAATGTGAATATAGTTAAGATAGAAGAATGGTGCATAACAGGAGTGAATGACGGGGTTTTGTGAGTGGACATGGCTGTGGGCCTGGCCTAGGTTATGAATGAACCCTAACATTCACGAAATACCACAGTGGGGGCTCCGTCGCGGTGTTGTGAATATCTAGGGTAGATTTTTTAGCTGCGATTGTGTTGCACTTAAGGGTATGGAGGGAGGCCTTTTCTTTCAACTTACGTCATATTTTTCTATTAAACTATTTTGTTTCCGGTGTAGGTTGCTCACCCCAGCTCCAATCTGGGGTTTCAAAGGGAAGATATGAGGAAGAATAAATTATACTAATAAAATTTAAAAAGGAATAAACTCCTCCGCTTCCAGTACACTAATAAGAGAATCGATTCATGGTTTTTATCAGTCCAGAAAGAAAAATCCAGCTGAAGATTTACCAATTTTCTAATAACACCAAATTGCACATATGGAAAAATCGAATAAGTGCAAGATTTCAATGAAAATTGCTACATCTGATTTCAAAATATATCATCACCCACCTTCTTTCCCCAAGACTGGGGGAAAGGTGCGTAGCATGGTTCACTCGGAAAACCAGAAAACGCAGTAAGAAATATGACGCGTCGAAACAGCAAAGCACAGCCTTACGCCCATCCTTGATATACCTTTTAGTTGAGAACTCGTCGTAGTCAGAAAATCCACCCTAGAGCTTCACGGGACCGCGACGGACCATCACTATGGCATCAATAATAATAATAATAATAATAATACCAAAATATATATATTTTTTAAACATTAAAGCATTGAAATTATTTAAATAACTGTAAATTCAATGTTCAATAAAAGAAAAGTAATATCGTTGGTCCAAGTCGAAAACCACGAATGTGAAAATTCTGCCAACTAAACGGGTTGAAATGTTGCATGGAATGTAAAATTAAAACTTGTTAAAACAACAAACCAGTCGTGGCGGGGTGTTTTAACTTTTCGAACACACACGTGCTTTTGGTACTGAAAATTTTGAAGGTCAATGCTGTTGCTAGTGAAAAATCGCAAACTTGCACATTCTTTTGTTTTATCATTCCACTAATGATATTATTTAGACTTAAAAAATATCTACACGCAACTTTAGTTGACAGGGCAAGGTTTCCACACAGTAAGTATCCCATTTAATTAAAACTCTAACTTCTTATTTGTAATGCCATTCTCTTGAAGTTTTAATGGAGCAATTTAGCAAACTGCTCCACAAAAGTTGTCCTTTAAAACTAGAAAACAATGGCATCATTTTTCGTCATTAGAGGCTCCAATATGAACCACAGACAAGATCGAATCCTTATTAACTGGTCAATATCTCTGACATTGGTGAATGTGGGTAAATGGGCAAGTAAAGGTATTTGCAACACCAGCATGTTAAATCGGGCTTATATGAGGAAGGCTGACTTGCAGGCTTTTTCACACTGATTTAAATGAAAAAATTAAATTATATAATAATTAACAAAATAAACAATAATCATAATATAATAATAGAATATATAATACAAAAATATTAATAATAATAATAATAACAACAACAACAACAACAACAATAATAATAATAATAATAATAATAATAATAATAATAATACTCAAAACAACAACTTAATAAAGAAGTATCTAATGTTTTAAGGATAAAATTAACCACCCCTACAAAGCATTGGCTGCTTACCTCCTCCGGACATAGTTATAGACTTTATATAGTCTCGCCTTTTGTTGATGTCAGCAATCATGTATTGTTTCACAGCCCCTTTCAAATTCTTATCCGTTTCCAAGCCTCCAAGGGCATAAAAACCCATAAAATCTAGGGGAAGACACTTGTGAGGAATACCCCTAGCTAAACCCTTGTGAAGTTTCATAGCAAATCTTTCCCGGACGTGCCGATTCTCATCCTAGTAAGAAGGAACTTGGTCTCAGATAAAGGATTTATAGGCAAAACGTGAAAAATTAAAGTTTTGAATATCCTAAATTATATAATACAAATTTTGTATTTATTTCCCAATGTAAAATAAACAAACATGTCCTTTCGTGAAATGGGATGTGTATAACCAAAAGACAGTAAAAACTGATTTGAACTTACATTTAATAGTAGAGAAAGGTTATAAAACTGTTCTGGTGTAAACTGATCGCCAACACCTTTCTGTTCACAAATTTTCAGCATTGCAGCACCTGCTCCTAGCCTTAAATGTGACATCTCAGGTATTCTAAAAGAAAAAAATAAAGGTTACTGTTACTTAGGCATTGAATGATGCACAAAAAGGTCAAGAGAGGAGATGGAATCTGGACTGATGATAGAATTAAAAAGTAATACAGTTCTAATAAAAAGCAAGCTAGCAAATATGTACTTACTTCTTATCTAGCCGTTATTGTAATTATATTCAAAACACAATAAAAGTTATTTTAAAATCATATTTCAAATGTTCACACAGTAATAAAAATCTTATAAAAGTTTAAAAATATATTTAGACCCTTTTAATTTGAAAACAATGAAGTCAATATACTGCTCCAAATATTAACTCAATCCTAGGATAAAATAAACAAATTACCGAACAGCAACAAACTTATGTATGTCAAACCCAGAAGAAAAAAAATACCATATTAATATATTACACCACTAAACAATTGTGAGCTAAATGAATCAACTAATATCAATTACGCAATTAAAGATAAGGAAAGCACTCACAGCATTTTTTTAGTCTCCAGTAAGTCTCCTTTGTGAAGAATAAAGGCATTAAGCATTCTGAAAGTTTTCTGTGCAGAGATTACATCATTTTTGAGACCTAACAACCAACGTGCCATCATTTTAATGCCCTCTAGTTTGACTTTTGTTTCTTCTGTTAACTCATCCTCTTCCAACCATGTATCTGGCTCGTTATAAGTTACATAAGAACCTGGAGTATGTTCTGGTGTCTGATTCCTCATCAATAACTCTTTCACAATCTATATAAAAAAATTTGAACTTTATCAGCTTCAATAAATATATTTAAACAGTTAATAAAACTAGTTTTACTAAGGTAAAACTAATGAAGCAAAAAATTTGACGTACAACAGACTCAAAATAAAATTCAACTTAATACGAAAATAAGATGCAATGAGTAAAGTTGATAAAACAAGATAATTACATAAACCATACAGCAGTAATAAGTAAATTTTTAGTTAGTTAAAGAAAAAAGATAATAAAATGAATTAAGCAACAGAAAATATGGCAGAATTACACAAACCAAAAAACAATAAGTAACGCCCAATGTAGACATAAGAGCTTCGTGAATATAAACTCTTTCCCTTCTAATTTACAATGGTAAAGATAAAAGATTGCTTTAGTTATGGAATAAACCAACTAACTACATTAATAGTAAGAGTATAGAAAAGAACATTAAGACCAAATATGATCAAAATAGATTAAATATTCTTAAGGCAAAAGAGAGTATATTAATTAAGGGGTTATAACAAATGCTAAAAAAAAAAAAAAAAAAAAGTAGATTGTGAAATTCTTTAAAGTATCAGGAATGAAATTAATTCCTTGTGAATAGGTAAAAAGGATGACAAAAGTGAAAGTAAACTACAGCAAGCGATATTTTCCCAAACATCTAACAGAATGGAAAATATGTTGAGAATCAAAATAACTGTGAACCAAGTAGTGAAAGATTAGGGAGAAGTGGCTAGAGTATATAGTCAATGAATTAAAAGTGCATGTATGTAGTAGTTGTAGTAGTAGTACTAGTACTAGTAGGCAGTAGCAGTAATAATAATAATAATAATAATAATAATAATAACAACAACAACAACAATAATAATAATAATAATAAAAATAATAATAGAAAAAGCTTAATAAAAAGTAGCATTTTCCTATTAATAAAAGGCATCTATTTCAATGAAAGAAACAATAATATTCCAGAAAAATGAATTATAAATATACTATATAATTCCAACAAGTGAATCAATTATAACAAAAGAAAAGTTAACAATTATTCATTAATATAATTAGAACTGAACATTTACATAATATTCCATAATATTTAAACACTAAACAATTTAAACAATTAAAAACTTTCAACCTCATTATATTCAGCTAATTTCATTCACAGAAAAAAAATAAATATATAAGTAAAATAACCTTCCATGTTTAATTTACTTAATTCTTTTAATGGGCCACACTAAAAAATCTAGAAGTCAAAAGCCAAGACTTTATGTTTTTTCTTTTTTTGCTTACCTTCATCTTGTAATAAGGTAACAGTAACAATACAAATGATAAATCATCGCAAAATTCGGTAAAGTTACTAAACTAGTTAAGAGTAATTTACCTTTCTGGACACAACATTCTTAATAGTTATCATGAACTTTTCTGGCATATTGAGTGCAATGTGACCCAACGATACCACTGAAGTCCTGAAGTTCTCTGAATCAAAAGTTAAATTTTCTCTTATTTTCTGAAAATTTTAGTATATATATATATTATATATATATATATATATATATATATAATATATATATATATATATATATATAATATATATATATTATTATATATATATATTATTATATATATTATATATATATATATTATATATATATTATTATGTGTAGACCCTAGCACACTCAAGACTTAGTCCTTTTACATCCACCAACGATTTAATTGGCACCCACCTTCTTGCCATCACAACTTTCCTAACTAAACTCTGCCATCATCCGTTCCCTTTTATTCAACATATATCCTAAATATTTAAACTCAGACACGTTTCCCAGTGCTCACCATCTAAATAACTTCACACCGAGACTGTCCTCACTTACTCCAACCTATAACCTTACTCTTATCTACGTTACTAACAAACCCCTCCTCACACCCTCCCAAAATCTCTCTACCAATCCTCTCAAATTCTCTTCAGATTCGCCACACAAAACCAAATTCATCCGCATATATAGGTAGGGAACCCTCACTCTCTTCAATTCTCCATCATTCTAAACACCATCACCTGCCATCCCCACTTCTAATTCTTTCATAAACCCCATCCTATTACAAATGTGATAACATATAAATTAAATAGCCATCCCTGCCTCACTCCTAGCTATTAATATTAAACTAATCACTTTCAACTCCATTTATTCTTTACACACGCTTCACTATCGCATAGCATACTTTTTGATTCCATTCAGAAGCCTACACCAACCCATATATCACTAACAACTGCCATAGAGCTCCCCTATTAATCCTATCATACGCCTGTTGCAAATCCATAAAATCTAAATACAATTTCTACTTCCTCTCCTTCATTCTCAATCATTTGTTTCAATGTAAAGATTTGATGCACACATCCTCTATCACTTCTAAACGCTACCTGTACTTCACCAATCAGTCCTTTAGTCACTCCACGCATTCTTTCGACCAAAATACCAGCATATATCTTCCCTACAACACTCAATAAACTTAAGTTCCCCTATAATTCCTTTACAGTTACCCTTATATAAGGTTACTATTACTGCCTCCTCCAATCCCCTCGGAACTAATACCCTCCATAAACGCTTTGTTACACAACTTCCAAATCCACTCAATCACCATCTCGCCTCCGTTCTTGATCATTTCACCAGTAATTTCATCTACACTCGCAGATTTACCATTCTTCAACTTTCTCACTCTACACATTATCTCCTTCTTGCTGATGACCTCATCCCCAAAATACCTATTCCTTCTTGCACCATTAAACCCACACACATCCACTATCACCTTTTCATTACTGCCAATGTTATGCAGATTTTCGAAGTGTTCCCTCCACACTCCCCTCATATCCATTCATCAGTTACGAAAACACCATCATTATTCATTATTCTAAGCAGATTCCCCTTACTCTCATTCTTAACCTTTCGCGCTTCCTTCCAGAAGAGCTTCCTATTCCCTTGTAAGTCCCCATTCATCCTCCTTCCAAACTTTTCATTTGCCACTATTTTTCCTCCAACGTATGCACCTTTTAGTACTCCTTTTTTCCTCCATATATAATTCCAAACATCTTTCTTTTGAAACCTCATCATTTTCTTTTAGTACATTCAACCATGCTTCTTTTTTTTACATTTAACCGCCTGCATCACCT
>JABUQX010013733.1:30000-72500 GCA_015478945.1 Trachelipus rathkii
TGGGTTGGCTGCCTACTACCATCTATTTCTTGCCAGGAATGCTAATGCAGGCCTCGGAGAAGGTCGTGATCGCCGTAAACGGCCTTCTATCTTTCGGCGAAATGTAATGAATCGAATGGGTACATGGAATGTCAGAGGAATAAATGTTGAGGAGAAGAGGAGAGAGGTGATGGATGTATTTAGAAAGGGCAAATTTGATTTGCTCGCTGTGACTGAAACAAAGATGAAAGGAAAAGGTGAAATCGAGTGGTGTGATGTGAAATGTGTGCGTGCTGGTGTGGAAGAGAATGAGAAGGAGAGAACAGAAGTTGTGAAAGGGGATGTACCTTGGTTGTAAGTATGGTTAGACTTTGATTGTGTTGAGTCTAGGAATTCAATGGTTAAATTTTAAGTTTGAAAAGGTCAAGGTATGTGTGGTTGTGACGTATGGTCCATCTGAGGGAAAACAGTTGAAGAGAGTACGATTTTGTTTGGGATAATCTGAATGATGTTCTGGATGGGGTGATTAGGAGCTTAGATGATAGTTTTTGGACTCTAATGGTGGATACGGTGATCAAAAAAGCGGATGGTATAACAGGTGGTTTTGGGGTGCGGGAGAAAATGGAATGGTAGGAAGGTGATTGATTTTCTGTGAGGAGTGTGTGTATGTGTGTAATAATTACTTTCTTTAAACACAAGATTTTATCCATAAGATACTAGAGTTGGTGTAGGTAGAGTGTATTCAAGTTGAAAAGTATGATTGATTTAAGTGTTGGTGAAGAGGAGATGTTGAAGTATGTGTTGTGATGTTAAATCAGTTAGGGGTAGGAATGGGATTATGGAATCATTATGTTGTTCTATGTAAAATTAAGTTAGGGGGGCCTTGGATGGAGAGGAAGGTGATACGGAAGAAGTAGGTAAATTAAGAGTGAGAAGTTAAGTGAGCAAGATAATAAGGATAAGTATGTAAGAGCGACCGCTAGTAATAAAGCACTTGAATGTGAACAAGTTAATTACTGAACAAATTTGGGAGCAATGAAGGAACAATTGTTAGCAGTTGAAAGGAAGTATGTGGTTGTGCTAAAGTAGAAGTAGAAAGTAATAACAGTGAATGGTGGAATGAAAGAGGTGATTGAAAGCGGTTTTTAAAGGTAAAAAAAAGCGTGGTTGATGTACTAAAAGCAAATGATGAAGACCAAAAGAAAGAATGCTTGGAATTTATATAAGGAGGAAAAAAGAAATACTAAAAGGTGTATACGTGGAGAAACAAAGAGGTAAATGAACAGTTTGAAGGAGGATGAAATGGGGACTTACAAGGGAATAGGGAAAGCTTCTTCTGGAAGGAAGTACCGCGAAAGGTTAAAGATGAGAATAAGGGGAATCTGCTTTAGAATAATGAATAGGATGGTGCTTTTGGTAACTGATGGAAATAGGTGTGAGAGGAGTGTGGGAAAGAACACTTCGAGAAACTGCACAATTTATTAACAGTAATGAAGAGGTGATAGTGAATGTGTGTGGGTTTGATGTGCAAGAAGGAATAGGTATTTTGGGGATGAGGTTATTAGTAAGGAGTGGGTAGAGTGAAAAAGTTGAAAAAGGTGAAGACATGGTAAATTCTGCAGGTTAGATGAAATTACTGGTGAGTGAAATGATCAAGACGGAGGCAAGATGGGATGCAATTGATTGGATTTGGACGTTGTGCTAAAATAAAGCTTATATAGAGGGTATAGTATCCAATGCGATTGGAGGAGAGCCCGATAATTAGTACCCTTATATAAGCTAGGAGAAAAGGAACTGAAAGAAATTAATAGGGCGAATAACGTTTACTGAGAGTGTTGTAGGAAGTATATGCTTGGTTTTTGAGTCGAAAGAGTGCGTCTAGTGTGAAGGACTGATTGGTGAGAAGAACGAAGTGCGTTTAGGAGTGGTAGAGGATGGTTGTGGATCAAATCTTTAACATTGAAACAATGATTGAGAAAATGAGGAGAAAGAATAAATGGAGTCCTTAGGTTTTATGGATTTGCAACAGGCGATATGATTAGAGTTAATAGGAAGCGTAAGGCAGTGTATGATATTATGAGTGTGGTGGTTAGGCTTCTGAATGGAATCAAAAGTATTGTATGACGAGTGAAGCGTGGTAAGAATAAATGGTGTCAATGGTGATTGGTTTAGGATTAATTAGCGGAGTAAGACAGGGTTGTGTTATGTCTCCCTGGGTTATTCAATTTGTATATGGATGGGGTTATGAAAGAATTCGAGGTGGGATGGCAGGAAATGGTGATAGAATGGATGGAGAAATGAAATGAGTGGAGGGTGCCCTACCTATTATATGCGGATCGATTTGGTTCTGTGTGGCGAATCTTGAAGAGAGTTTTGAGAGGATTTATTTTTTAGAGAGATTTGCAGGGTGTTTAAAAAGGGGAAAGAAAGGGGGGGTGAAAGTAACGTGGATAAGAGTAAGGTTATGGTTGTGAGTGGAGGACAGTCCTCAGTGTGGAGTTATGTTAGATTGTGAGCTATGTTAGAAACAAGTGTCTGAGTTTAAATATTTAGTGGTATATGTTGGATGATAAGGGACGGACGATGCAGAGTGTAGAGGAAAGTTGCGAATGGCAGGAAGCGGTGGCTGGTGCAATTAAATCGTTGGTGAATGCAAAGGGACTAAGTCTTTAGTGTGCTAGGTCTTACATGAGGGTATGTTGTTTACCTGTCTGTTATTGTATGGTAGTGAGACATGGTCTGGAATAAGGAATATAGATCTAAAGTTCACATGTGTTCAGATGGACAATCTTAGGGGTGTTGCTTAGGTGTGAAAGAATTGATAAAGAGAGGAGTGAACGTATTGGAGAGTTGGTGTGGTGTGAAGAAATTTGGTAAATGAGAGAATAAATGAAAGTATGTTGAGATGGTTTGGTCATGTGGAAAGGATGAGTGATAGTCGGTTGGTTAAGCGGATGTATAGTGGTGAGTGTGTTGGGAATCGACCGGCTGGGAGACCGAAGAGAAAGTGGATTGAGTCAGTAAACGAATGTCTGAAGAGAGAATGTGAGTTTGGCAGAGGCGAGAGAGTAAGGGTGCATGATAGGAGAGAATGGCGGGGTTTTGTATGGGGGCATGGTTGTGGCCCACCTGGGCCAGGGGATGAACCCTTACATTGACGATTTACCATAGTGAGGGTCCGTCGCGGTCCCATGATGCTCTAGGGTGGATTTTCTGTCTGTGACGAGCTCTCACTAATTAATGGTACAGAGGGGGCGGTAAGGCTGGGCTTTCTTTTCGACGTTTGTCATGTTCTCCTACTGCTTTTCTTTTCCGATGCTTGTACAGCACCTTACCCCCAATCTTGGGGCAAAGAGGAAGGTGAAGAAAGAAAGAAAGAAATTTCTGTGAAGGTGGAGAAATAATTGTATATGAAATTCAGTGTAAATGAAGAAGCATCTGCAGCTGAAATTCATAAAGATTCGACAAGATTAGAAGTTGAAGAACAAACTCAAAGTGGTGAAACTGGTGATCTACTGATAACGCAGAACATAAAAAAGAAATAGATCAATTCGAGTCTATCCCATTAAGAAATGAGCTTTTTTCCTATTTCGATGTCAACAAAAATTCAAGTTTTGAAATGTTGTTGAAAAGAAAGGAAAATTTATATAAGCTCAATAATGTCTTACTTCCATTAATACTATAAGTGTCGAGTTCGAGAAGGCTTCCCAGGATTCAACCTCACAAAATTAATATAGTCTTTTAGAAAATTTATGGGAGTATTGTTTTCAAAAATGTTTTTCAATATAAAAAAAGGAATACTGACATATATACTCTAAAGTTTATTCAACATTTATTCATTTAAAAAACAAAACTTTTTCATATTTGTTTTAAAAGGTTTAATTTCCATTTATGAGATTCCCCCACCCCCGTCCCTAAATTTAGAGAAAAAAAAAATCCATTTTTAATTAGTATTTCTAATGAAAATTTGTATTATTATTATTATTGAAATGTATTCCCAAATTTTATGTTTTATAACATATATGCAGTTATGCATGTGTATTTCTGCTTATATTAAAAAGAAAATAACTTTCACAAAATTTTTTTACCATTAATTTTCCAAATTAAATATACTAGTAGGCCTATATGTAGTATTTATTAATCCAAGTATCAATACCAGTATTGAAAAGTTCGGTATTTAAACAGCCCTGTTAAACACTGCGTATTCGTTTCCCCATCAACTTCAAACATAATAATAATAATTTAGGAACTTACCAATAGGTTTATATTTCCCAATATAAGTTAAAATTGACAAAATAGGAGGGCTTGTAGAAGGCGGAGTAGACTTCAATAAGCCAATTAAGCGTGACAAAATATCTTTATGAAGAAAATGAGCTGGATATACAAATGACAATACCTGGTGAAAATAAATAATTAGATTAAACTTTGAATATACCGTGAGATGAGATGAGTTACCTAAAAGCTACATAATTTAAAACAATATACTTGAAACAAAATTAATTTTGTATATCAATGATCACATATAACTCGATGATTAATTAATTAGGAAAAGTTCATGAAAAGATAATCACAAAAATGAAATGCAGAAAAAAAAATTTCTTTAACAATTCTAACATTTTAACGAAATTTTTAAAGTATTTATAACAATAATGACTTTTATATTTGCTACAACTCAGTACTTTAATCAGATCTCTCAAGTAAACATCCATTTAACAGTTTATAAAATGCACATTGCATAACCTTCTTCACCTTATTAACTTTAATAATTATCTTAATCCCAATAACTTTTCTCCCACAAACGGTTCCTATACTAAGAAAAATCAAGAGTAAAATTCCAGCTATAGCCCAAAACTAAAATTATTCAAATCTATTCTTTCTTTCCTCAGCGATATTAACAAAATTTCCCATCACTAAACGAACAGTAGCTTAGGTAATGGGTCCAATAGATCACACCACCACTAATAATAACAGTAATAACCCAATGTAAATTTCGAGAAAAATCAAAAAGAAACCATAATACACAGTCAATATGAAATAAAAAAAACTTACAAAAAGTAATTTAAGGCCTTTTTCAGCTGCTATGTCAGATGGCAACTGTAATTCGTCTAACGTCGTATGATCTCCTTTTAATGCACCTTCAACCAACGTAACCAACACATCTAAAGCTACGCGGTCAACCATTACATTTGAAATTCTTTCTAGAAGCATCTTAATTGTATTATAGTATAAATTAGTCATAACAGGTTGACCCAATTTTTTTAGTAGTATAGTCACATTATTAACACTATCTTTACACGAAACATCCGCACTAATAATTTTATCCATATAACTTAATAACTGAGGATCTGCTGATAAATCCTGTGAAAACTTTTTTAAATATTCTTGTACTTTTAAAGGGTCAGGTAAAAATTTTGTTAAATGCCCCAATCTACAGGCTATTTCTTTAGCTTTTTCATCACTTTCAGGTTTTTTGTGAAGTTCCACAAGTTCAGCAACGCACTTTCTCACAGCTAATTGATGTTTTTGAAGTTCGATGAATGCTTTTCCTGCATTTTCATCTATTGTAGCAAATAACTGATACAACTTCTTCATGCGGTCTTCCGGTGGTAGTTGGTAAGGAACTAGACATGTATTCAATAGTCTTTCAACCAATAATCTGGAAATATAAATTTACATCCATCAATAATCTAAGAATAAAAATTAACGTATCTAAAAACTAAAAAATAAAAATAACAACAAATTTCTTCTTAGGTTAAGATATTTTATTTTTATGAATTTCATCACCTGTAAATTTTTAAACACAGGTGTTAAATCATCCAACTATTTAAAATAATAATAATAATAATAATAATAATAATAATAATAATTACTACCTATCATCAATGCTGGTCATGTAGTAACCATGCAATATCTTATCTTTAATCCACGTAACCGCATGTCGTGTTGCAAGAGGAATGTCTGTGCTGCTAAGATGTCTTTTGTATATCATGGCTAAACCATACATAGCTTCCTTTCGAATTTTAAACTACAATGATGAAGAAATTAAAAAATTATTTAATATCAATTAACATTCTTAATAAATATCATTCATTGTCACAAGCACCAACCTTCTTATCTAGCGTCCTTTCTTTAACAAAATTAAGTAAATCTTCACTACCAGAAACAATGCTCAGGTCTCTCTTTGCAGTACTCACTATAGCCATAACCACCTCGTACCTGAAAGGATTTGATAATTTCAGTTTAATACTTCAGTACATTAACAAAAAAGACAAGTATCTCCATTTTAAATATTTAAAAACATATCCCAGTTGTACAAATGTTTAACTTCAAAATTAGAATAATATTTACCGTACGCTTTCCTCTGAATCATGCTGCCTTAATTTAAGTGTTTTGGTAATGTCTTCTCTAAGCTCTGGATGATTGATGAGAAAATGCATGGAATACTGAACACACTTTATCCTGATTTTAATGCTAATATCGTTAAACCTTCCTAAAAAGGCAGTCCATAATTGCTTGTGATTGACAGCCAAATTTGAATCCTTTTCTGAGAACATTCGAGCCAACAAAGATACTGAACCAAACCTTTCTTCTTCATCAGTACTTTTAAGTTTGAATTCAAGCTATTACAAACAAGGAAAATTAATGAAATGAATAAATTACCTTACAACAATACACATTAAATATTTTATAAGCTATTAGTGACTTATTAATATATAAAGGGATAAATGAGAGAATAAGTGAAAGTACGTTGAGGTGGTTTGGTCATGTGGAAAGGATGGAAGATAGTCAGTTGGTTAAGCGGATGTATAATGGTGAGTGTGTTGGGAATCGACTGACTGGGAGACTGAAGAAAAAGTGGATGAGTCAGTAAAGGAATGTCTGGAGAAGAGAAATGTGAGTTTGGCAGAGGCAAGAAAGGTGCATAATAGGAGTAAATGGCGGGGTTTTGTAAGGGAGTATGGTTGTGGCCCACCTGGGCCAAGGAATGAACCTCACACTGACGAGATGCCATAGTGAGGGTCCGTCGCAGTCACATGAAGCTCTAGGGTGGATTTTCTGACTGTGACGAGTTCTCACTAATAGGTATTGAGGGGGCGGTAAGGCTGGGCTTTCTTTTCGACTTGTGTCATATACTTCTACTACTTTTCTGCTTCCGGTGCATGTCACACACCTTACTCCGTCTTGGGAAAAGAAGGCAGATAATAATAATAAATATATATATATATAATATATATAATTATAAATATATATATATATATATATATATATATATATATATATATATATATAATAGATATAAAATATATTATATATATTATATATATATATATATATATAATATATGTGTGTGTGTGTGTGTGAGCGTGGGAGGTGGGAGGGGGAGAAAGAATTACTCACAGCGTATGTTCTGCGTGAAGTAAAAAATGACTAAAGGGACAGTGGTAGTTGGGTTGGCAGCTCACTACCACTTAACTTTTGAAAGGAATGCTAATGCATGCCTCGGAGAAGGTCGTGATCACCTTAAACGGTCTTCTATCTTTCGGTAAAAATTATATGAATCGTATGGGTACATGGGATGTCAGAGGAATAAATGTTGAGGAGAAAAGGAGAGGTGATGGATGTATTTAGAAAGGGCAAATTTGATTTGCTCTGTGTGATTGAAACAAAGATGAAAGAAACGGTGAAAATGAGTGGTGTGGTGTGAAATGTGTTTGTGCTGCGTGGAAAGGAATGAGAGGGGGAGAGAGGGAGTTGCAATTCTGATGATTGACCTGTGGGGTACAGAGCTATGGTAAATTTTGTTTGTGGGAGTACAAGAATTATAATGGCTACAATTAAGTTTGAAAAGGTCAAGGTGTGTGTGGTTGTGACATATGGTCCATCTGAGGGTAACGCTGAAGAGAGAGTGCGATTTTCTAGGATAATCTGAATGATGTTTTGGATGGGGTGAGTAGGAGCTTCAGATTATGTTGGGTGACCTAAATGGATAGATAGGTGATCAAAAAAGGGATGGTATAACAGGTGGCTTTGGGGTGTCAGGAGAAAATGAGAAAGGTAGGAAGGTGATTGACTTCTGCGAGGTGAGAGGTATGTGTGTAAGTAATACTTTCTTTAAACACAAGAGTATTCAAAAGTATACTAGAGCTGGTGTAGGTAGAGATGGTATCGAAGTGAAAAATGTATGATCGATTTTGTGCTGGTGAAGATGATGTTGAAGTTTGTGTTGGATGTTAAATCAGTGACGGGGTTAGGAATGGGATTAGAGGATTATTATACTGTTTTATGTAAAATTAAGTTTACTTTCAAATCCCTCCTTTTACACACCCTGCCAACCTCTCTACCAATCCTCTCAAACTCTCTTCAGATTCACCACACAAAACCAAATCATCCGCATATAATGGTAGGGTACCTCATTCTCCATCATTCTAAACCATCTCTGCCACTCCACCAATTCTTTCAAACCCCTCCATATACAAATTGAATAACCAGGAGACATAACACATCCCTGCATCACTTCGCTATTAATATTAAACCAATAACTTTCGACTGCATTTATTCTTACACATGCTTCACTATCGTCATACTTACTTTTGATTCCATTCAGAAGACTATCAACAACACCATATATCACTAAGGTCTGCCATACAGATTCTATATTAATCCTATCATATTCCTGTTGAAAATCCATAAAACCTAAATACAATTTATTCTTCTTCTCCCTCATTTGTTTCAATGCAAAAATTTTATCCACACATCCTCTACTACTTCTAAAAGCACCTTGTTCTTCACCAATCAGTCCTCAGAATGCATCACAAAAACACCAAAAAAATACCAAAAACATAATATTCCTAAGACACTCAATAAACTAATTCGCCTTAAGTCCTACAGTTATCCTTATATAAGGATACAATTACTGCTCTCCTCCAATCCCTCAGAACTATACCCTCCATAAACGCTTTGTTACACAACTTCCAAATCCAATCAATCACCATCTCGCCTCCGTTCTTGATCATTTCACCAGTAATTTCATCTATACCTGCAGATATACTATACTTCAACTTTCTCACTCTACCCATTACCTCCTCCTTACTAATGACCTCATCCCCAAAATACCTATTCCTCCCTGCACCATCAAACCCACACACATTCACGATCACCATTTCATTACTGCCAATGCTATGCAAACTTTCAAAGTGTTCCCTTCACACTCCCCTCACCAGTTACGAAAGCACCATCCCTATTCATTAATCTAAGCAGATTCCTTATTCTCATTCTTAACCTTTCGCGCTTCCTTCCAGAAGACCCTCCTATTCCCTTTAAGTCACCATTCATCCTTCTTCCAAACTTCATTTACCTATATTTTTCCTCCTACGTATGCATCTTTTAGTATTCCTTTTTTTCTCCTTATATAATTCCAAACATCTTTCTTCAAAAACCTCATCATTGGCTTTTAGTACATTCAACCACGCTTCTCTTTACTTTTAACGCTTGCATCACCTCTTCATTCCACCACTCACTGTTAACACTCTTACTTCCTACTTTAGCACATCTACATACGTCTTTTGCACTACTAACAACCACTTCATTTGTCTCCAGATTTGTTCAGTTTCAACTTGCTCACATTTAATTGATTTACTTGCGAGCGCTCTTAGATACTTATCCCTACAACCTTGTTCACTTAACTTCTCACTCTTAATTCTACCCACTTCCTTCCGTATCACCTTCCTCTCCATCCAAGCCCCCACTAATTTAATTTTATACAGAACAATATAATGATCCGATAATCCCATTCCTAATCCCTCACTTATTTAACATCCAACGCATACTTCAACATCTTCACCAACACAAAATCAATCATACTTTTTACTTCGATACCATCTCTACTTACACCAACTATAGTATACTTATGGATACTCTTGTGTTTAAAGAAAGTATTACTTACACACATACCTCTCTCCTCACAGAAATCAATCACCTTCCTACCATTCTCATTTTCTCCCGACACTCCAAAACCACCTGTTATACCATCCCTTTTCTGATCACCTATCCAACCATTTAGGTTTCACCAAACAATCAATCTGCAGCTCCTACCCCCCATCCAAAACATCATTCAGATTATCCCAGAAAATCGTACTCTTCAACATTTCCCTCAGATGGACCATACGTTACAACCACACATTAAGTTTTCAAACTTAAATTTAACCATTAGAATTCTAGTACTCACACACACAAAGTCTACCATAGCTTTGTACCACAAGTCACTCATCAGAATTGCAACTCCATCTATCCCCCTCTCATTCCTTTCCACACCAGCACAAACACATTTCATACCACGCTACTCATTTTCACGGCTTCCTTTCATCTTTTTTTCAGTCACAGCGAGCAAATCAAATTTGCCCTTTCTAAATACATCCATCACCTCTTTCCTCTCTCCTCAACATTTATTCCTCTGGCATTCCATGGGCCCATTACGATTCATACATTTTCGCCGAAAGATAGAGGCCGTTTACGTTGATCACGACCTTCTCCGAGGCCTTCGCATTAGCATCCTGGCAAGAGATAAGTGGTAGTGGGCAAAATCTACCATAGTTCTGTACCACAAGCTACTCATCAAAATTGCAAAAACCAGCACATACACATTTCACACCACACCACTATATATAATATATATATTATAATATATATATATATATATATATATTATATATATATTATATATATAATATATATATATATATATATATAATATAATATATATATATATATATATTTTTTTTTAAATGATAACACCACTCACGGGAAAGCCCTTTTCAAAAGGATTGGGCAAAAAAGTTAAAATAAATTGAAATTAAAAAAAATTACCATAAAGAAAAACTTAAAATAAATGGAAAGTAAACCTACCCTGTCCCTTGCCTAACGCAATTCCCTTCAAGGTGGCGCAGACGCGGGATTCAATAGAGGAAGATTGAATATAGCGGAAAAATAAAAGAAGGGCAAGGAGTACCACAAAACAGATGTGGCTGGAAAGAAGGGAGGTACCACAACGAGTGGTCCTTGAGTATCCAATATTCACACAATAGTCATGAGAGAACAGGCACCTCTTGTGTGTGTACGAGGGCGACGCAGTGGTGGAGGAATGCAGAGAGGTCAATTCTCTCGGCACCTGCCGTTGAATACCTATAGAAAAGAGATAGGCACCGACTCACGACGCAGAGAAAGAGGTCAAGGAGTCAGAAAGTATGGGACAGTTATAAGCCCCTCTTAGCCTTAGCTTCAAACTCTATCCAAAAGGAGGGGCGAAACCGGAACCAACCCAAATGTGGGAACAGTATCCATGCAGGGCGAATAAGACCTTTAATATAACTGGAGCATCTGAGGCAGAAGAAAAAAATATTCACCGCAATCTGAACAGAATCCCAGCTTTTTTGATGGCCAATTTAGCAAACTGATGTGTGTGAGGTCTCCCAAAGACACTATTTTGTTTAGTCCTAGGAATGTTTATGTTGTTACGGGTAAGACATTAGTCCCCTTCCCAAAGGGAAATAGGAAAGTTGGGAGGTATTTTAGGAGGGAGATATGAAGAAGTTGATTTTCAAGAGTTGAACTTCAACAAGATTTCGGTTACCCCACTGAAGAAATTCCGACCAAATCGGCAAGAATTGAATCAGGAAAAGCTGTAGACGAGAGCAACTCTAGATATAAACGAGGGAGCAAAATTAAAATTGAGTGTAAAAATGGAAGAGTTGAGTCATCGGCCATAAAGAGTAAACGAGTTAGAAGTGCCAGCTAAGAGATCGTTGGATGGAAAGAGGAATAAAGTTGGAGATAAACAGAACCTTGAGGAACCCCACAATTAATAAGAAAGGAGGAAGAGGTGCTCCATCAACAAGAGCTGAAATGGAACGATCTGAAAGAAAAACTAGACAAGAGTAAGCAAAGCGAAGGGGAAGAATTCCAAAGGAAGGTAGCTTAAGAGTAGCGACGCAGGCCATACCCTGTCAAAAGCTTATAGATATTATATATATATATATCATATATATATATATATATAAAATATTATATATATATATATATATATATAGTATATATATATATATATATATATATATATATTATATATATATAATATATATATATTATATATTCTTTCTTTCTTTATCTACCTCTTTTTTCAAAAGACTGGGATAAGGTGCGACTACAAGCATCGGGAAAAGAAAAGCCAGTAGAATATGACAAATGTCAAAAAAAAGCCCAGGCCTATTACCGCCCCCCTCTGCTACCAGTAATTAGTTGAAAAACTCGTCACAGAAGGAAAATCCACCCTCCTAAAGCTGCATGGGGACCGCGGACGGGCCCTCACTTTGTAAATCGTCAATGTAAGGGTTCATCCTTGCCCAGGTGGGCCCACAAGCCCATAGCCCCCATACAAACCCCGGCCATTTCTCCTATCATGGCACTTATGTCTCGCCTCTGCCAAACTCACATTTCTCTCCTTCAACATTCGTTCACCGACTCAATCCACGTTTTCTTCGGCGGTCTCCCAGCCGGTCGGTTCCCAACACACTCACCACTATACATCCGTTTAACCAACCGACTATCTTCCATCCTTTCCACATGATCAAACCATCTCAGCATACTTCATTTATTCTCTCATTTACCCCTTTCTTCACACCACACAACTCTCTAATACGTTCATTCCTCATTTTATTAATTCTTCTTCTCACACCTAGCATGCTCCTAAGATTGTCCATCTGAACACATTGAACTTTAGATCTATACTTCTTATGCCAGACCATAGTCTCACTACCATACAATAACACAGGAACAACATACCCTCATGGTAAGACCCTAGCGCACTCAAGACTTAGTCCCTTTACATTCACCAACGATTTAATTGCACCAGGAACCTTCCTGCCATTCACAACTTTCCTACTACACTCTGCATCATCCGTTCCCTTCTCATCCAACACACCCTAAATACTTAAACTCCGAACACTTGCTCCAGCTGCTCTCACCATCTACATAACTACACACTGAGAACTGTCCTCACTTCGCAACCATAACCTAACTCTTATCTACGTTTACTGTCAAACCCCTCCTTTTACATTATAAAAAAAAAAAAAAAAAAAACCCTGTTGGCAGACAAAAAAATTCTCTCTAAAAAAAACCAAATCCCTCTCAAACTCTCTTCAGACTCCGCCACACAGAACCAAATCATCCGCATGATATATATGGTAGGGCACCCTCCCACTCATCTCCATTCTCCCATTCATTCTAACACCATTTCCTGCCATCCCCACCTCGAATTGTTTCGCCACCCCGATCCATATACAAATTTGACATTGCCAAGTGAAGACATAACATAACCCTGTCTCACTCCGCTATTAATCCTAAACAATCACATTGACACCATTTATTACGATTATGCTTCACTATCGTCGACATACTGTTTGATTTTCCATTCAGGAAGCCTTACCGCAAACACCATTATAATCACCAATACCGTGCCATAAAGCTTCCTATTAACTTATCCATACGCCTGGTGGCGAAATCCATAAAAACCTAAATATAATTTATTCTTCTTCTCCCTCATTTTCTAATTCATTGTGTTTTAATGTAAAGATGATCCACACCATCCTCTACCACTCCTAAACGCACCTTGTTCTTCACAATTCAGTCTTCAGTCACTCGACGCACTCTTCGACCAAAATTCCATACAGTATACCTTCCCTACAACACTCAATAAACTTATTCCCCTAAATTTCTACAGTTCCCCTTTGCTCCCTTACCCTATACAAGGGTACTATTACGCTCTCCTCCAATCCCTTGGAACATACCCTCATAAACGCTTTATTACACAACTTTCCAAATCCAATCAATCACCATCTCGCCTCCGCTCTTGATCATTTCACCAGTAAAATTCATCTATACCTGCAGATTTAAATTTCTTCAACTTTCTCACTCTACCCATTACCTCTCCTTACTAATAACCTCATCCCAAATACCATTCCTTCGGTACCAGCAAACCACACACATTCACTGCCCCCAACACCTCATCATTACTATTAATATTGGAGATTTTCGAAGTGTTCTTTCCACATCCATTCACATTCCATTTCATCAGTTAACAAAGCACCATCCCCTATTCATTATTCTAAAGCAGATTCCCCTTATTCTCATCTTAACATTCGCGCTTCCTTCCAGAAGAGCTTTCCTATTTCCCCTGTATGTCCTCATTCATCCTCCTTCCAAACTGTTCTTTACCTCTGTTTTCTCCTACGTATGCACCTTTAGTATGTCTTTTTTCCTCCTTATTATAATTCCAAGCATCTTTTCTTTTGGAAACTTCATCATTTGCTTTTAGTACATTCAACCACGCTCTTTTTTACCTTAACCGCTTCATCAACCTCTTCATTCCACCCATTCACTGTTAACATTCTTACTTCCCTACTTTAGCACATTCCCACACTTCCTTTGCACTACTAACAATTGCTTCCTCATTTGCCCCCAGATTTGTTCAAGTTATCAACTTGTGCACATTCAAACTTCCTTTCTAGTGAGCGCTCTTACATACTCAACCTTATTGTCTTGCTCACTAAACTTCTCACTCTTAAGTTTACCTACTTCCTTTCGTATCACCTTTCCTCTCTCCATCCAAAGCCCCCACTAACTTAATTTTACATAGAACAACATAATGATCCGATAATCCCATTCCTAAACCCCTCACTGATTTAACATGCCAACACATACTTCACATCTCCTTCATTCCACCAACACAAATCCAATCATTACTTTTCCACTTCGAGTACCATCATCTACCTACAGCCAACTCTAGTTACTTTATGGATACTCTTGTGTTTAAAGAAAGTATTAACTACACACATACCTCTCTCTTTCCAGAAATATCAATCACCTTCCTACCTTCTCATTTTCTCCCGCCACCCCAAAACCACGTTATACCACCCTTTTTTGATTCACCTATCCCAACCATTCAGGTCCCCCACCACTATCATCTGAAGCTCCTACTCACCCCATCCAGAACATCATTCAGAATATCCCAAAAAATCGTTACTCGCTTTCAACGTTTCCTCAGATGGACCATACGTTCACAACCACACATTACCTTGACCTTTTCAAACTTAAATTTAACCATTAGAATATCTAAGGACTCACACACACAAAGGTCTACCATAAGATTTGTACCACATCACTCATCAAAATTGCAACTCCTTTCTCTCCCTCTCTTCATCCTCTTCCACACCAGCACGCACACTACCACAACCACACCACTCATTTTCAGCTTTTCCTTTTCATGTTTTTCAGTCACAGCGAGCAAATCAAATTTGCGCCTTTCTAAATACAATCCATCACCTCTCTTCCTCTTCTCCTCAAACATTTATATCCTCGTGACATCCATGTACCTTTACGATTCATACAATTTCGCCGAAAATTAGAAGGCCGTTTACAGCGATCACGGACCCATCTCCGAGGCACTGCATTTCAGACATTCCTAGCAAGAGATAGGTGGAGGGCAGCCAAACCAACTACCCCCCGCCCCTTAGTCGACTTCTATGACACGCAGGACATACGATGTGGGCAAGTCTTTCTCCCCCACCACACAGGATATGAGTAGTTAGATGTCTGTAAGGTGGTATCTAGAAGTGGGGTGTGTCCTTTAATCATGTGTATATGATTGATATGTGGATAAATGGTGATTAGTAATATGTTGCCTGGAGGATGTGTAATGTGTAAAGAATATGAACGCAAAAGAGAGAAATGTGCAGCCATTATAAAGAAATGGGAGGTTTAATTTCAACACTTCGAGTATGCTGTACTCTGCCCTCTATAAATATAATATATATATATAATATATATAATATAATATAGATTAATATATATATATATAATATATATATATATACTATATATTAATATATATATATATCATAATATATAATAGTTATATATATATATATATATATCATATATATATGATATATATATATATATATATATTAAACTTTTAAAAAAAATAAGCAAACAATTTCAACCACTGACCTGGGGTAGAACAGCTAACAAAATGGACGAAGAGATGTGATTTAATTCGTAAATAAGATCATAAACCTTTTGCGAAATTGTTAAATTTTTCTCAACTTTTCCTAATATCAACACGTGATTAAAAAACTAGAAAAGAGAATAAAAATAATATTACACATAAATAACCATAAGTAGAAACATTAATAAAATCAAATTATACAATTCATATTAACCAATATGCTATTTAAGCTAAAATTCAAATTGAATACAATCATTTTAATAATTTTTTAATCATTATAACAAACTATATTTTATAGTTCTATTTTAAAAGAAGAAATGATAATAGTTTCATTCTTACCCCTTGTATATATGGTTCGAGAGTGTCTGAACACTTTATAATCAATTCTTTGGCTAATTGATAAGCATTTCGTCGTGTCGACTTTGAAGGCTCTAAAACATTGGATAAAATGGTGTTCAAAAGGTCATTCGACACGACATCACTTTCATTAATGAGTGGACACAATACATCCAGCATAAATGACTTCACTTTTGTGCTATGCTCATCACTGCAATACAAAAAAAATGGGAAAAATTTAACACTAAACCTAAAGCAATCTGATAGTAATGTAATAAGAAAAATAACAGCTAAACAACCATCCATCAGCCACCCCAGGACTGGCGGTAAGGTGAGCATGCATAAGTTAAGAAGCCCATAACTTAAGTTGAAGAAGAAAGCCCACCCACCCCATTTACAACCTCCCCTCATACCCTTAATTAAGAGACTGTCACTGCCAAAATCCACCCTGAAGACAAAACTGATCTACAAATACTGTACTAATTTTAAATGCACTTTGTTCTACGACAATCAATCCCTCAGTCACTCGACGCACTTTTTCAACCTAATATCAGCATACATCTTCCCTACAACACTCAATAAAGTAATTCCCCTGTAGTTTCTACACTTCCCCCTTTTACAAGAGTACCATCATAGCTCTCTTCCAGTTCTCCGGAACTAACCTTCCACAAACGGTTTCATATCCAATCAACCACAATCTCATCTCCATTCTTGATCATTTCACCAGCAATTCCATCGATTTACCATTCTTCAACTTTCACTATCTATTACCTCCTCTCCATAATACCTACTTCTTTTTACACCATCAAGTCCAAAGGCATTCACCATTAACTCTTCATCCCTGCCAATGTTATGCAGATTTTAGAAATGCTCCCACCACACACTCTTCAGGTCTATCTCAAATCACAAAAGCACCTTCCCTATTCATTATTGTATAAATTTCTTTTACTCTCTTTCTTAACTTTTTCGCACTTGCTTCCAGAACATTTTCCTATTCTCTTGTAGGTCTCCATTCATCCTCCTTCCAAACTTTTCATTTACCTCTTTTTTTTTTCTCTTAGGTATGTAACTTTTAGCCCTCCTATATATGTATTTCCACCTTTCTTTCGAAACCTAATCACTGGCTTTCAGTACATTTAACAACAACTCTTTTTTTTTTACTTTTAACAGCTTGCATCACTTCGTCATTTCACCATACACTGTTGACATTCTAATTTCCTACCTTTTAGCACATCTTGGTTATAATAATAATAATAATAATAATAATAATAATAATAATAATAATAATAATAATAATTCCGTGAATGATGAAATGGATATTAAAGAGAGTGTGGTGGGAGCAGTAATGAAGAGGTGATACTGAATGTATGTGGTTTTGATGGCCTAATAAAAAATAAATATTTTTGGGGATGAGGTAATAGGTAGAGTGAGAAGTTGAGAAATAGTAAATCAGTAGGTATAGATGAAATTACTGGTGAAACGATCAAGAATGGAGGCGAGACTGTGATTGACTGGAAATGGAAGTTGTGTAACAAAGCGTTTGTGGAGGGTATAGTTCCGAAGGACTGGAGGAGAGCAGTAATAGTACCCTTATATAAGGGTAAGGGGGATAAGATATATGCTGGCATTTTAGTTGAAAGGGTGCTTCAAGTGACTGAGAGACTGACTGGTGAAGAACAATGATGTGCATTTATAAGTGCTAGAGGATATGTACATCAAATTTTCACATTGAAACAAATGAGTGAGAAAATGAGAAGAATGAATTGTATTTAGGTTTTATGG
This sequence comes from Trachelipus rathkii, assembly GCA_015478945.1. NCBI lineage: Eukaryota > Metazoa > Arthropoda > Malacostraca > Isopoda > Trachelipodidae > Trachelipus > Trachelipus rathkii. The sequence goes on from JABUQX010013733.1 coordinate 48,155, forward strand.
ACTTACAACAGCGTATGACAAGATTAGTAGGGAAGCTTTTTGGCAGGTGTAAATGATATATGATGTTGGAATTAAAGGTATGAAAGTTGATAATGAAGGGTTTGTAAGAATAAATGGATTGAAAAGTGAATGTTTTAATATTAATAGTGGAGTGGAGCGGGGATGTGCTCAGTCTCCATGGCTATATAACTTGTATATGGATGGGGTGATGAAAGAGTTAGAGGTAGGGGTGGTTGGTAGGTAGAGGGTGTTAGACTGATGGAGAATGGAAGTGTGTGTGGATGTCCTACTTATCATACGCTGATTCATTTGATTTTGTGTGGCGAATCAGAAGAGAGTTTGAGAGGATTGGTAGAGGGGTTTGGGAGGGTTTGTAAAAGGAGGGGTTTGAAAAAAAAAATGTAGAAAAAGAGTAAGGTGATGGTAGTGGGTGAAAAGGAGTCTGCATTGAGAGATCATGTTGGATGGTGAATATTTGAGTTTAAATATTTATGCTATATGTTGGATGAAAAGAGAACGGATGATGCAGAGTGTAATAGGAAAGTTGTGAATGGTAGGAAGGTGGATAGTGTAATTAAATCCTTGGTGAATGTAAAGGGACTTAAGTCTTCAGTGTGATAGGGTTCTGCTTGAAAGTATGTTGTTAGCGGTGTTAATGTATAGTAGTCACATTATGGTATGGAATAAGAGATATAGATTTAAGGTAAAATCTGTTGAGATGAATATTCTTATGAATGTATTAGGAGTGAGAAGAATTGATAAAATGAGGAATTAACGTATTAGAGAATTGTGTGGTGTGAAGAAAAGCATAAATAAGAGAATAAACTAGTGTATTACGATAGTTTGGTCATTTGGATGGAAAGGATGGATGATAGTCGATTGGTTAAGCGATGTATAGTGGTGAGTGTGCTCGGAATGAACCGACTGAGACAAAAAAAGAAAAAAATAAGTGGATTGTCAGTAAAAGTGTCTGAAGAAAAGGAATGCAAGTTTGGCAGGGGCGAGAAGAAAGGTATATAATAGGAGTGAATGACGGGGGTTTTGTTAGGGTGTATGGTTGTTGGTGTGGCTCAAGGGATAAACCCTACATTGACGAGATACAGCAGTGAAGGTCCGTCGCAGTCTTGTGAAGCCCTAGGGTGGATTTTTTGACTGTGACGAGCTCTTACTTAAGGGTATGGAAGGGATGGTAGAGAGGCTTTCCTTTCAACCCTACCAAACATCTAGTGAGAGGCTATGGGAGGATAAAGAAAAAGAAGAAAATAATAATAATAAATAGGGTTCAAATTTTCAAAACGTGTCTTTATAAATGGCGAGATTTATTAAACTTACTACAATTTACTTGCATAATACAAACAACCAAATATTAATCAACATACTATATTACATAAACATAATAGTTATCATAATATAACACAGACAATTATAGTTGCCATATAATATACAATTCCAAAGAAAACTTACTTGACAATTTTGAACATAAGTTTAAAAAGTTTACAAAATATTTCTTGGGAATCCTCAAGTTCGAAGCACATGTTGAAGGATTTTACATATGCCAAGTTCTCAAGTAAATAAAAATATCTTTTGAAGGCTGGATCTTTTGGGTCTTCTAGACCCGCTAATTGAGTTATTAAAAATAAAAATATAGTCTGTAAAAAAACAAAAAAACAGTAAATAAAAAAAAAATTCAAAGAAACTAATATGTATTTTAAAACAATTTTAAATATAATCCTTCTCAAAAAATCTGAAACCATAACGACCCCCTAAAAATTAAAAACACAAAAGAAAATTTAATATATATATTATTAAATATCTAATTATATGTTCAACTTGACAGTTGCACTCTATTAAAGTTTAACAAGAGGTGGTACGCCTTACTTGAAACTTGTAAAATTGCAAATCACAATTATAAAGAGCGAGTTTAAATATTTGGACTATATGTTTGATGAAAAGAGAACAGATGACGCAGAGTGTAGAAAAGTAGCAGGTGCACCAGAGTTCTCCAGGGGCGTATGCTGTTACTGGTGTTAATGTATAGCAGCAAAATTATGGTGGAATAAGAGGCATAGATCTAAGGGGCTGTCTGTTCAGATAGGTAATCTTTGGGGTATGTTGTTTTTGTTTTTCTTTTTACAGATTACCACCAATCAAGGGCTGGGCCCTTTACAAAGGGGCATAATATAAAAAACAGGAAACCAAACTCACCAAACCTAACGCAAATTTCAAGGGTGAGCACAGACATGGACTTTAAAGAGAGGAAGATTAATTAAATACAGTAGGAACAGAGGATGGTAAGGAGTTCCACAAAACAGAAGTGGCTGGAAAGGAGGCACCACAACGGGCGAGTCAGGGATTTTCAATCCTACACAAAATTCATGCGAGCAAGGCATCCCATGGGTTACGAGGGTGAAGCAATGGTGGTGTGATGGGAGGTATTACCTCGCCATCTGCCATTGTAGTTCCTATAAAAACGAGATAGTACACCATTGTCACGTCTCAGAGATAGAGCTTTAAGGGAATTTGAGAGTAGTAGACGGCTTATTAGTCTCTTAGCCTCAAACTCAACCCAATCCAAAAGGGTGGAGCCGGAGCCCCCCAAATGTGAGAAGTCTCCAAACAAGGGCGGATAAGACCCTTATATAATTGGAGTATTTGTGCAGAAAAAAACAATTCCACAGCCTGAACACAGAACTACCATCTTCTTTGAGACCACGAGGTTTTCCAGACAATCAGTGGTTTATGTGCAGACAAAGAATGTTTATGTTGCTCACAGGTAAGACGCTAGAGCCGTTGAAGGAGATAGGAAAGTTGGGAAGTGTTTTTGAGGGGGATGTAAAGATGGATTTTTAAAAATGTTTGAATTTCACAAGGTTGCTGTGGCCCCACCAGGAAATCCAATCCAGATCAGCAAGAATAGAATCAAAATATTGCAGACGAGATGCAACTCTAGATGCAAAAAAGGGAGCAGATTTGAAATGAGTGGAAGAATAGAGAATTGAATCATCAGTGTTAGGATGAACAGAGTTAGAAGTGAAGCTGAGGAGATCGAAAAGCAAGATGGCGGTAAAAAAGAACCTTGAAGAACACCACAATTAACTGGAAAGGAGGAAGAGATTGCTCCTTCAAAGAGTACTGATATGGAGCGATCAGAGAGAAAACTTGACAAGAGTAAGCAAAGAGGAGGAGGAAACTCAAAGAAAGGGATCTTAGAGAGAGGAGTGACGCATGACTTACTCGGTCAAAAGCTTTCGATATGTCATACTGATGATCTAAAAAAAAGGGAATGAGACTTTAAATGATCCAGGAAATGAGAGTTAAGGAGAGTTTCAAAGATATTGGACAATACAAATGAGAGCTATAGGACATTAGTTAGAAGGATCAGAACAGCTACCCATTTTCGTAATTGACTGAAAAAATGAGGAATGAGCGTCTTAGGAAGGTGTGTGGTGTGGAGAATGGCATTGTTTAATCATATGGAAAGAATGAATGACAGTCGATTGGTTAAGATGTATAGAGGCGACTGTGTTGGGAATCTACTGGCTGGGAGATCTAATAAAATGTGAATTGAGTCAGTAAATGAGTATAAAAAGAAAAGGAATGTGAATTTAGCACAAACAAGAAAAATGGCATGGTTTTGTGAGGGGGGCGTGGGCCTGGCTCAAGGAATAAACCCTGACATTGATGAGATACCACAGTGGGGATCTGACATGGTGTTGTGAAATTCTAAGGTAGATTTTAGCTAAGACAGCTTAGCAAATAAGGGTATGACGGGGCTTTCTTTTGGATTTAGGTCATGTTTTTCTACCAAACTATTCTTCTTCTGGTGCATGTTGTGCACCCCGCCTCCAATCTTTGGGGATCCGTGGATATGATAAAGAATTTTTTTTTTTATTATTCACTTTTTCAAAATTACTTCAAACCAAATTAATAAAGTATATATATGTTAAAAGCTTTTAAATTTAAAGACTATGAACAGCGTTGGAAAATAACTATCGAGGTATGAAAATTAAAAGAATTTACTTTAAATGGAAATTTTTTTTTTTTTTTTTTATTATTAACAAGTTTATAATTTTTAAGTGGCAGTAACTTAAATCAGAACAAATATTTTCCATCATCATTATCAACAACAATATAAATAGTAGTAGTAATAATAATAATAATAATAATAATAATAATAATAAAAATAATACAAAAGAAAATAACCGTATATAAAGGAAGGGAACTGCTTTAGCTATAGGTGGAAGCCATATTAATATAAAATTTTTACTATTTAAAAGTATGTCTCTCATTTTGAACCTAAAAATTGAAACATTAAAATTGACTTACTTTGACCTGGACTGGGTCTTTGTAGGGAGCCTCTGGTGCATAAACCCGTAAAATATCTGCAATGCAGCAAGCAACTAAGAGCTGAACATCATTACTAGGGTACGTTAAGAAAAAGTCATCTGCAATGTGCATGGCTAAGGGTATGTATTCCTGAAAATAATATGATACCTGCTACAATTTTGAATATATATACTATATATATATATAATATATATATATACTATATAATATAATATATATATATATATATATATATATATATATATATATATATATATATATATATATATATATATATATATATATATTGGGGTTTCTTGGTTTTAATGATTTTTTTGCTTTTTCTAATGAAAAAGTAATAAAAAAGTTCTCTAAATGAAAGCATATGGCTAATACATCCTAATTATATATTTAGATAATAAATAAATGGGAGAAAAATATTAGTAACTCAATTTAAAAAAAAAAAAAATTATAACATTCAAAAAAAATTAGCAATAATTACAAACTAAATAACGTTCAATAATTGATTCTTTTGAGTTAGAAATTGGTTATTAAGATCATTTAAGTAAATAAAACATTCTTAGGATTAGTTACAAAGTTATATTTGGGAAGTAGGAATTCTTCAAACAGTTTATCTTTCCCATACTTTTTATACATAACAAAATATCAGTACATATTTACCATTTATAATTATTTATAATTTCAAATTACTGATTTAAAAAACATTGTGTTAATAGTATTGAAGAATTTTTTTTACCCATATTTTTTTTTGAATTACTGTACAGGACCCACCACGGCCCACGGAGAAGCAGCCACGCTGGGTTGAATAATCAACTCCATGGGTGGGTTTGGCTTATACATATTTTAGATGTTTGTTCTTGAATCAAAAAACCCTCCATTTGTGACTTTGTTCTTTCTTGTCTTATAAGACCCCTACCTGTGTCCTTGTCCATAGAAGAGAATCAGAACTCTTTCTAGTCATACACATTTTGGTCAAAAGTTAGAATATAACATACCCCCCCCCCCTTCCCTTTTACATACAATGAAGGTAATAGTAATATATAACATTAAGATTATGCACTAATTAAAAACGAAATCTTTACTATTAAATTAAGCGATAAGGTTTTTGTGTTATAAACAAATCTGTACTATCAAGTGATATAATTTATTTGTGTCTATACAGAAATCTCTACTTTAAGTGTAAGAGTATTGATGTATATATATATATATAAACAAATATTATAAAGTAAAAAAAATAACAATTTGTATTTGTGTCTATAAAGAATATTTACTTTAAGTAATATACTATATATATATGTATATATATATATATATATATGATATATTATATATATAGATATAATTAAAATTATTATATATTTAATTTAATGTATATATATATATATATATATATATATATATATATATATATAACAAACCTGATAAGCGCCATCATCCTGACCCATTGACTGTAAAGTGTGTGCTAGTGTTTTGAGTCTTCTAATGAGCTCATCTGGACCAAGGTCTTCAGTCACATGTCGGCAACCAGCAGGGTATATAATTGAGAGGTTGTCTCCTCTTGCCATTTCCTACGAAAAGATATAGAAACATATTAAAAATAAATCTTACCTACCCGAACATAAATATCAGGGCTGCGGAGATTAAGCCCCCAAAAAAATAAAAAAGAAAAAAAAAGAAAAAAAAATTACTTTATTTTAAAATAAAGGGGTTTGAACCCGGAGAGAGAAATTTTGAAATTATTTAGAGTTGTAGTTGGGAAAAAAATTTACCTACTCAACAGCTCTGCTCAATGTATATATAATCTTTCTGACTGATAAACATGGTAGATCATATGGTAACTTTTGTGAATCTAAGAATAAGTTAAAACAACTGTTTACTCTAACCGCTATACTAACATTTTCACAGCTAAGTATTTTGTAGTCAGGATGTAACGTTATTACTCATTTTGATCAATTTTTTTTTACACATTTCATGATACCAATACTATTTTTATTATTTTATTAAGGTATGTTGGAGGTTTATTAACCAAAATTTAAAATAAGGGAGTTTCACCTTTCAAAGTCAATGCAGGGCATGTGAAAAAAAAAAAAAAAAAAAAAAAATCAATGTTAAGTTAGATTACTGAAATTAGTCTTGTTCATTAGATTTGTCTTTTTATGCCAAACCCAAATACATAGTTATATGATTATGCTTAAAAATGGTTATGGTGCTTTAAAATGATGAGGCCTTTTGATCTTTGATCTCAACTATTGGTTATAAAATTGTCAATTTGAACCAGTGGCTTTTTTGGTATAAAAAAAAAAAAGAAAAAAAAAAAAAGAATCCTGTACATGATTTTCATCCAAATCTGGGTCAGAGTGGTTAAAGGCTTGTGTTGATCAGTGCTAAAATGCCCCATTATTTAAAGACTTAAAATACATCTTTCATAGTGTAAGGCAAATTTCTGCCTCTGTTTACATTTGCCCCAACATGGATGGAACTACAACACTTTAATATTTAATTATTTAGTTTTATTGCCCAGATTTTTGTAATTTGATAGGTTGTCCGTAGGTCTAGGCTTAAAGTTTACTTATTTCTATCCCTGTTTAAAACTAACCTTATTTGATTATTATTTTTTAAGGATTTCCTTATTAATCTCGAAAAAACTTTATCTTATTACTTAGTATTTATTTTGTAATAATATTGTTTAATAGTGGTTGGAATTGTACTTAGTATTTATTTTGTAATAATATTGTTTAATAGTGGTTGGAATTGTAAGGGGGAAGTAAGGAGCCTGGGTAGGAGATTGTTAAGATAAATAGTATGTGAAGTGATATCAAGCAGGTTGTGTACATGCAGAACTAGATTTTTGTAATATTTTTGGAATATAAAGAATAATGATCATATTTTGGTATGTCTGGGCTATAGTTGGCAGACGCGCAAGTGCAGTGTGGCACACAATTTCAGCATTCTCATGCAGTGAAGTACTGTTTTTGTTCTTAGCATGTGTGGTTCTGGTGCACAACCACCAGGTACAGTGATCAGACAACTCTATTCTGGGCTGTAAAACTATTGTTAAAAATAGTGCAAAAATTAGACTGATGAAAAAAGAAAATGTTACTCACATTTGAAAGCTGTTATACTCTCTGAAACTAATCAGATACTGAAGGAAAATGGAAAGAAAAAGAATATGCTGAATACTTTGTAGTTTTATAAAGAATTTAATAACATGACAAAGATTGATGAGTTACAAGCGGTTAGAGAGTGGTAGTAGTTTAAGTCGTTTAAGGGGACATCGAGCGTAGCAACACTAATGTAATTTTTTGGGGATAAATTATATACCATTCGAAAGAGGAAAAATTATACTCATATCTTATCTATCTATATCTATCTAATGACATGATCTTAATCTATATCTATATTACTATTCAATCTATATATCTATCTATCTATCCCTATCTATCTATCCTAACTCTATGGTGAGTCAATCACTTATCTGGAGTATATTATCATTACTCATAGATTCATATCGGTACTTCGGATTCATCTCTATCTAGTGCTAGGTGCTAGTGTTAGCTATATCATATGACTGTACACTGGTATATGTCCTAGGTACGATCAAGTGTGCGTAGAGAGTATCTCGTATATACTACTCTATCTATCTAATCACAATATTCTGTCTGAGTCGTGCATACTTAACTCTATAATCGTAACGGCTAAGTAGCTATACTCAATAATATATCTCACCAGTCCTCACTTACATATACATAATAATGATCCTACGCGCTATACAGTGCTAGTCTATCCAGACCGGTACTTGGATGGATTTGTTATGATGGCCTCATAGTACAAGTCCGCTATTTCCTATCGTAGATTCGTACTCTCAGCATACTAGCCGTAACTGAAATCTTTTATCCGAGGCCTACCTACTCGTTTACGCTATACCCAGTGACCCATAGTATACATATATAGGACACTTAACGAATACTCAGATACTATCACATAAGAGATTAAAAAAGATTACCGTATATAGGATACTATATCAATTATTAGCTCGTAATAATAGGAGGAAAGTAGGAGGAGTGATTGTTAGTGTAATGACTCGACGGGATAACTAACATGGTAATGTTCGTATAGGTGATCTGCTAGAGACACGAGGAGAATATGGAGTGAGGGTGAGAAAGAGATATATTACATGATAATGTATTTCCTAAACTTGAGATATTATAATATATATACAAAGTATAGGAGATGAAGATTACTAGAGAGAGAAAGTTATTATTTGGAGAGGTGGCATAATTAGAGAGAGTTACCTGACTATACTACCCATGAGGAATTTGGCCAGTATTAGAGCTAGAGAAATCAATATATATTTCATAAAGATAAAATGAGATATAATTGGACTATATAATATTGCAATAATTAATTACATGAGCCTCTTGAGGGCATTAATAAACTTCAAGTTTAGGTGTTGAACAATTCTCCCGCACGATACCATAAGCGAAGAATATAAAGAGAACTGTTTTATTAATGATAACAGTATTACAAAATGTGTATGCACGGTAAATGAATATATCACTAGAAGTGAAAATATAGTTACAGGGGACTTGAAATGCGACACATAGAGAATGAGGTAGAGATATAAGGTAACTATATAGCGGTATATATATAGATAGTGAGAGATATGCATATTGGTATATTATAGGCGTTTATTTTGAGGAATATAGTGATAAGGAAAATAGATAACGCGTAGAGGGGCGAGAGGTTGTTGGAATTTTAGGCACGAGTAAACAATAGTAGTTGAGCAGTATGATGAATATTACTAACTTTTATGTGACGTCACATAGTTAGTAGTATACTTATATATGATATATATATCACATAAATATGGACTGGTACAGGTGGAATAGTGATAATTATCTTGTAAATCTTTGTCACCCAACATTAAAACATACAACACAAACTTTTATAAATATCTCGTTACATGCTAATTAACAACAGGTATAGGTATGGATAAGTAAGATCGTTGAAAAATGTAATTATATACCATGTACAGTGTATAAGCTTTGATTTCGGACCTAATTCGGAGTATTGATGGTGGGTAGTAATATATATTTAATAAGTATCATCAATAACTGATACGTCGATATCACTATATATATATATAACGAAGTAATGGTACTGAGGGTAAAGAGAGTATATGACAGTATGTGAGAGCAGATTAAAGGAGGATGAATGATGGAAAAAGGGTTTTTTGTTATATAAAAGAGTCCGGATATTATAATATCACCAGAGGAAGAAAAAGAATTAGTATGTAGATGTATATATTGAATAAGGAAGTAAATGGTAAGTAATTATTATCAAGAAATGTAAAACATTAGTGCGAGAGATACGCTGAGGTGTAGTAATAAAAGTAAAACGGTGGTTTACAGAAAGAAAAATGACTGCGTGGTTAGGAGACAGTATGATAAGTTGCACAGTGTCAGTAAAGGAAAAAAAAAAAAAGTTAATAGAGCGTGGATGAAAAGAAAGATCCCCTGAGACAAGCTGAGGTAGTGAATATATGTGGTACATAATATATAAATGAGGCCGAGTAACTCAATAAATAAAGGAGAGACGATGAGTAGACATAAGCCGTGAGTGAGTGGGAGATATATAGGATCTGAGTTGAATATACAACTGATGAAATATGAGTATATATAACTGGTGAACTAAGAAATTAATTATTAATACAGGCAAATATATAAATAATAAATACCTAACGAGATCAGAGATATCGACTGTTTGAGCACAACTCAGATAAAAAGGATAAGGTCGTGTAGCTGAAGAGTGGACCTACTTGAGATTAACGAGACATGGATGGGGAGATATACCTTATTTCAGAGTATTTATATATATATCAGTAGAATGAAAGGAGAGAGAACGATGTGCGCGAGTAACTATCTAGAGAGCAACAACTCTCCGAATTAATCGTCGCAGAATGAGGGTTCAAGAATTGACGAATAACTCAGCAATAGAGTTAGTTTATAGAGAGTGGACTTAGAAGGAACGAATGAGAGACAAATAGAAGGACGTCACACGGATGTAGACAATGGGAAATGTGCCATAGTGTACAGATATAATATGGCGGGTATATTGATTTGGTAGAGAGATTTGCTCAATGCCTATGGGAGCATTTGTTGAAATTAATGTATTATATTTGATTTCTGGCAGACGTGTGAAATCAATGAGTACTCACCGTGAGTCCGAGAGTTGGCAGGGTCCAGTATTTCAGAGTATATCTTCCATACAGAGTTGTTGTTCAAAAGGAGAGATATGGACAGCATCTTTGTTGATACTCAGTAATGGGTGCCATATATCGGTTGAACCCTGCCACAACGAGCATGCACTCCTGAACGCTTATTAAATCATAAGTAATAAACTAGAGCATATTGGAGAAAAGCGTAATGAACAGTGAGTGGAGATCTGAGAGAGCATGAGACTGTTAAGAAGTATGCAGCAGGTAGAATTGGTGAAGTCGACTGTATGAGAGCGAGAGGTTCCAATTATATTAGACATTTCATATGAAAATGTGATCATCTGCGGCCAAATTTGCAAGTTAGCGGGAATCAGAATTAGAGATATACCGTGAAAATGATAGAATTTCACTAAATTGGATATCTTAAGGATCGATACAAGGTCAGACCATGACCACATCCCTTAGTTATTCCAATTGCGGATTTTAAGGTAGGCATTTGACAGTGGTACCTAGGGTAAAACTAGTGGAGACGCTCACCGTATGGAGAGCAGTTAAAAAAGAGTATAAAGAACCAAAAAACATGTATTTATATTCATATGATGGGAAACAATATTTAAGCAAATATTCTAATGACTAATATAACTGAGCATGTAATTGTTTAGTAAAACGCTCTTAACCATTGTTAGGTCTTCGAAGAGAAAACACTGTTTGGTATGAAATAGAGAGAGATTAAGTAGAAAAAAAATTAAATGAAATGAGCAGTCGATGATTATTCGAGATATTAAGTTTAATAGAGAAAAAATGAATTAGAACATTACGATGAAAAAAAAATAGAAACGAACATTACCAGATTAATAAGGAAGAGCAAAAAAGAGAGAAGAGACAAGAAAATTAAAATCTTAGCACGGATAAGTAAATAAAGAACCACGAACAAGAAAACAGTTATTTATAGAGACTTTTATAAATTTTAAAAAAGTAAAAGAAAAAAAAGGAACAAAAATAGGTTCAATTAAAATTGATGAAAAAAACATTTAGATGGAGAGGATTCAAAGATAAGGAAGTTGGATACAACATTTTTAATCAATATGAGCTTAAAATATATTTATGCAATCAAGTGATATTTAACTGAGGAGAGGGAAATTACGACATAAATAGTTATTTGGAGAGACTAAATAAGATTCTTGAATATGCATAGTAACAAAAAGTACTTAACAGAATATAGAAATTATGACAGATAAAAAGAATATTAAAAAACGTTATATTTCAAATAAAATGAATGAATGGCAACCAGAGTTAAATATGTTTCCGAAAGTGAATGTGACAACCGTAAGTGAACATGTCTCTTCAAGAGGGTTAATGTGACAATAGCAAAAGGAACAACTGTAATTATGATTTATTAAGCACACGATATAAATAACATTATGATAGAGTACCAAAGATAACTAGGATTAAAACAGCATATGACAATTGTGTCCATATATTATAAAGAAAGAAGTGTCAAGGAAGATTTGGGAAAAAATTAGAAGGCCAGTTAAACATCTTTAATACTTTCACTAATAAGTATTTTATTCCTTTGTAAACATAAAGAAAAAGTCATAATAGTCATTACTCTAACGAAAAGATAAAAACAAGAGTATTAGTATCGAATCTACAACACGGAGTTTCTAAAAGCAAAGGAAGTAGGTCATGTCAAAACAAAACATTTATAGAAATTATATGGAATAACAACTACTAAGACTGCATTGAGACCAGTAAGAGAATCCAGTTGAATTTAGGAGGTATAATATTAGAACATATTTTGTTATAAATGTATTCTGATAAGAGTTCCACAAACAAGAAAAAAAAAAAAAAAAAAAAAATAAAAGTACATAGGCTGAATGAAAAAAGTATAATGCAAATGCTGTATAATAGGTGGAGTGGTAAACATGGTTGAAAATTAAAAAGAGAAATGGAAATATAGATGCAGTGTGTACAACTAAATGAGAATAAATCATCATGGGAAAAATAGTAGGAAAAGAGTGGATGTCACCAAGGGTTCAGATGAGGGGGCCATAACAGAATTGTTATCCTACAATAATAATATAATAAAAATGATTTAGAACAAAGAGGTAAAAAATATGCAAAGTTTATTCCTAAGAATATATGGCAGATGTAACTAAGTGGAAACACACACCTAACAGTTAGGAATAAAGTGGAAGGATACAATAAAAGATTCAAAATGATACTTTGATAAACTTCTTATGGAGGATGGGAGCAGATAATTAGATGGCAAAAATAGAATGTTTAACGAAGCAAAGAAATCTTTACTCAACGGTTCTATCACCTAAGGTAACTCAATAATAAAAATTTTTAATACGAGATAGGAATGAGGAAAATGATTGAGTCTGATGAGACACAAAGAAAACGATATTATAAGGTGTGATTATAAATAAAACAAGTATATAATATGAAAGATATAAAACAAATATAATATGTTTGGAAGCTAGAAATAAAAAGCTAGATTAAGAATGCAGGGCTTAATAAATGAGCACATGTATGATTTTCATATATCTGAGACATAGGAAGATATTAAAAAAATAGATAAATATTAAAAATTAGGTAACAAAATATCCTATATTACAGACCAGTTTATGCAGTAAATAGAGAAATTGATAGGAACACAAGATTGTAGAGAGACACCATTTAATATAAAAAAAGAAAAGAACTTAAGAATAATAGCTAGAAGAAGAAGTTGCAATACGTAAAGATGACAAACAAAGAGATAAAATTTAACTGAGGTTTTAGGAGGTAAAGAGACTAATGAGGAGAGGCTAGAGATAGGTGGGAGTGACAGTTCAACTGATAGAAAACAAGGTGAGATTTGCCAGAGGGAACATGATAAACATCGAAATATAAGTTGAAAGTAAAAACTAATTACGATAAACAGAAAGGTTATAATAAATATTTCAATAGTAGTGAAAAAAGTATACAGGTAGACACAGGGAGAAATAATAAGAAAAATATAAGAAAGAAAGCAACATTTTCTAGAGTTTAAAGAAGGAGAATTTGTAAGGAAAAGTTGTTAAAAATTTTGGTAATAAGACATGCCAAGAAGGAGGTTAGTTGAAGAATGTGACTAACGATTGAGACACAATATTATAAGATAAAGGGTTAGATATCATAATATAGGATCCTTTATGGAATCAAAATAAAAAAATAAGATTGAAACAGAAGCCAAATTGGAGACAGGAGGTCTTTAGTTAGTGATAAGATAGTTATAAATTAAGAAACGGTGGAGTAACTGGCAAACAAAATGCTCAGTGATTTACTGTCAATGTTGGAAGGATATTGGGAACCAATTCCATTATAAATATTAGTTATTGACATAAGCCAAATTGGGGAGTGAAATTGTAGTTACAACAAATTAGACAAAGCCCAAGGGTGCTATTAGAAGTGAGATTTGACAATGAGAGCAAAAAAAGTATAGGAAAAGATGGAGATTGACTGAGGGAAACAAAGTTCGAGATATACGGTAAAAAACCCAATATGTGGATTATTTACACTAGTACTCAATCTAATAATTTACTATATAATGTCTTATAAATAATATGAATATATATAATAAAATAATATATATAAATATAAAGAAAAAAATATAAATAATAAAATAATAAAATATAAAAATAAATAATAATAAGAAGTAAAATATAAAAAAAATATAAATTAAAACATATAAATAATAAATATAAATAAATTATAATATATTAACTATAAATAAAAAAAAAAAAAAATAAAATATAAATATTAAAAATATAAAAAAAAATATTTAATAATACATTTATTTTTTATTATATTTAAAACAAATTAGTAAACAAAAAAAAAACACAAACTATAAACGAGTTAGAGACCCAATATATCAAAACAAGAGGAGGGTGATTACACATCTCAGAAGCTAACACGATTTCTTTATTTAATACATTCTAACAAGAAGCTAAGAGATTTGAATTGAAGCTGAGGGAGAAGGATTAAAATTTACAGACAGTGAAAAACAAAAGAAGTAAAAGGAAGAGAATATCCACAGAACAAGAAGGATGGCAAAGGAAAAAAATAGGAAAACGACATCCAAGAGACAGCGAACTAGCACTTGGTTAACCAAATAATCAGAAACCAACAAGACACTCATGCGCAGAAAAAACAACAGCAAGACACAAAAACAAAAAACTATGTGCTAACGACGGAAAGCGATACGAGTAAAGAGGTGGGATGGTAACACGATTACAAAAGAATTCCATATCGAGCCCTGCACGACTAGCAAGTCCATATAAGAAAAGAGATAAAGAGCAAACCAACATCACGCGCACGCAAAAAGAATAGAGAGTACAAATGAAGAGAATAAAGATATAACAGAACAGTATTAATTAAGAAATTTTTGGCCATATGACATCGACTCACTGTCCAAAAAGTCGGAAAAAAGTGATAAAAAACCAAAGAAAGAGACCCACAACCCACAAGATAGAGAGCAGTAAAATAAAACCATAACTAAGGAGCGGATAGAGGA
The DNA here is from genome assembly GCA_015478945.1 of Trachelipus rathkii. Lineage (NCBI taxonomy): Eukaryota > Metazoa > Arthropoda > Malacostraca > Isopoda > Trachelipodidae > Trachelipus > Trachelipus rathkii. The sequence continues at coordinate 63,256 of JABUQX010013733.1, forward strand.
AGCTTAGTATAATAAAACAATAGCTTTGTGGATGATAACCTAATGACAGAGAGTGCAAAAAGTCTAAGTCTATCTACTCCAGCCCATATATCCATTACATCTTATATATTCTCGTTCTGAGATAGCCAATCTTTTCGAACACCGGTTCCTAAGACAACATCGTATGCAGAGTGAATACTCAAGGAGCTTCTATCAAAGATAAAAATACTAGTTTATTTTAGTATGCACATACTTGATTGACCTTAAACTAAGGTGAAGAACGATTATAAAGGAATAAGAGGGAGTAATAGTTACGAAAATAGACAACCTACACAATACAACACAAACGAAGTATTTGCTAAAGGAGTAAAGGGCAACCTCAAAAAAGAACTATGAACTTCTAGAGTATATTACAGAGTGTATGAGAACTTATATATTCCTCTTCATTAAGAGTAATTTTATTTCAGCTAATAAACAAAGCGAGCCATCAAATCCACGAGCCTGAAGTAATAAGTATGGATCACACTCAGCCTACGTCATAATATAGTCGAGAGGGAGGGAGCTCAGTGGAGAGGTATTAAACCCCGGACTTTATGAGAAACAAGGTACAGTCAAAAAGGCCAAAAAGACTATATAAAAAAGCATGATATTATATGTACGTATACAACACTTACAAACATTGAGAACGCACTACAGTCACATAATTCCTGCTGTGGGAGAGACCAGGGTGAGCGCGATGTTAGGTGCTACAATATATCCATGTTATTTCCATAAGGATACTAAAAGACAGACGAAGTGACTCACGAGCCGAGAGAGGAGATACAGTTAGAGAGTAAGATGTAAAAGAGGAACACCAGAACCAAACAAATTTAACGACGCCCGCGAATAAGACAGACCAAAGAGGAATGGCTGATGTCATGGCTAGACCATGATTATTTAGTAGTGGAAAATTAGGGATACCACCAAAGAGACCTAAGATTCAGACTGGACGGATGCAATACACTATCTTATCCTGACCAACCAAATAATAAACGATATACTAGATGATGAATATACTCATTACCAATAAACTTTCTTGATGTATCTATGCATTGAACAGTAATTAGAAGATGTACTATCTCCCTTCATCATCATCAAAAAAAAGCTTGAGAGCGATTGCTGCACATCAGCAGTATATAGAGTGGCAGTCCAGACTTTGAGGTGAGCCCAGTGATTGAGAGAAAAAAGGATAGAAAACAGACCCACTAACCTATGAACAACTAGGGCTCTGACTAGCGGAACCGAATATTTAGTAGGTAAGGATAGAACAAACTAAAAGTAAATAAATAAAATAAAAATAAAGAACAATATAAGTAATATAATAATAAATAATAATATAATAAAAAATATATATAATATACAATAAAAATAATGATCAACAACTATCATTCTAGACTACAAGTGAGAGTGACAACTTATATCTCCAAAATGGAAAATCTTACCAAAGAAATATAATAATAATAAAATATAAATAAATAATAAAATAATAATAATAATAATATAATAAATAAAAATAAACTAATAAAAAGCACATTAACACTGAAAGAATAAAATAAGAATAAAAAGCACAAAACAAATGAAGGGACTAATAAACGTTAAGAATCTGAGTCAACGACAAAGTACAAACCACAATCTTAACAACCAACGCTTGAACCCTAAACGCCAGAACAAAAACCAAGAACAACATAAAGAGAAGCACTAAAGGAGGTATATCAACTATGCTTTGTAATCTACTAAATCCAAGCCAATATTAGAGCATTTAAGTCAAAACTAATAGAAATATAATATCAGTCAGAAATCTCAAAACCATCCACATTTAGCATATAATATAAAACTAAGTACAGTATTATAAATATCAAACAATGCCAAATCTAAACAATATAAACTAATAAAATCAACACAAACAATAAAAAAAACCCGCCAATTTGGCTTCGAATAATAATAATATAATATGATATCACGCAACCACATACACATAAATAGAATCATAACCACTTATCATTAATGTTGCAATACAGAGTCAACAACTCAACAACACTCCCTCTAGGCAAGAACTATTCCAAAATTATTAAAACACTAGCCGTACTAGTAGAAAGTTTCAATACCTGTATCTATCCTATCAAGATGGAGGTATGCTATATCTTCCCTTAATATTATCATTAAATATGACACCCTGGTACAGCCATAGTCCATAGTATCTACTATGAAAAAATTTATTAAAATCTCTTATAATCAAATAGATGTAAATATATATTGTATTGAGACATTGATATCAATAGTCCAAACACTCGATGAAAAATACGAACCAATTTCAAATACATGAAAAACCATTACATAAACAATACAAAAAACATTCAGGCCATCTTACCTCACATAGAAACTACTAATAAAAATAAAGACACATCAAAAAACACCCGAAAAATCATACCTATGTTAGAACTACACTAACAGTTACACTAACTATAAAAGCAAAATAATCTAAAAGTCTTTATTTATATAAAATAAGAGGAGAGCACAAAAAACTTAGTGACAACAAATACTAACTATATACTAGGCACCATAAAATAGCTATTATAAAGAACAGTTTATTTTTACTATAAATTACTATCACTTGCTCTATAATAAAAACAACAATTGAGATTTAAATTAAGCAAGCAATCCTTATTAAGACGTTTAACTTTCTAGACTATCCACAAAAACACACTGATCTAGACTAGACTATTACAAAAATTAACTGCTATATAATCAAACATCACTAAAAAATACTTATATTTACATTGGTCACAAGGACAACAGAAACTACAAAAGCACAAACCCAATATCAATAATCAGATAAGTTAAAACACTTTTATTTTTGAGATAAAACTAGAATGAAAGACCTTACAAACATATTTTTCTAACTATAAAATTCATATATTGAAGGACACACTAAAAGCCCACCACAAACGAAGTTCTTAAAAGATCATGTATTGAATCTATAATGCAATCCTATCACATATTCACGACTAAACGTAGAGAGTGACCAATTTAGTAACATCTGACAATACTATAAGAAAACAATTGACATATATAAAGAATAACCCAAATATCGGATCTAAATCAATTTTTATATCATATATATGAGGAAAACACAAAAAGTGACACAACAAGCAAAATGAGAAACCCTAGTGGGACAACCACTCTCACTAATTTCTCCATGAATGAATTATATTATCCCGACATTTTAGTTGATAACACACACAAATGAGTATTATCTATAATTCGCAACCAACTCTATATAATACCAACACATGTACAAACATCCAACACTATACACACATTGAAATAACTATTTATCATCAAGCACATATGATAGTGGGATGAACCTTAAATCAAAAAGACTATTACTAAGATCTAAAATAATTAACAATATCAAATTTAACACTAAAAAAATCAAATGCAAGTCAGTAATGTAATATCCAATAAAATTCTAAAAGGTTTATCTGAAGCATGACCTAACCCTTATCTGAAAACGTCGTAGCTGAGAAGAGAGATCGTGAAATAAAACAAAATACATTATATAATCTTACTAAAAATAATTTCATCTATCTGAACACACATATCAGTAAACTTTTATCCAGAAAACACTTTACGAAAACACAAGAAGAATGAATTAAGCATAAAACTAGGATCACTATAAAAAATTCACCGAAAATCTTCCATTACTACACTTTACTATATAAAATAAGGACCACACCAAAACAATATGCTAGTTAATTTCGACACAGTCATCTGTATAACCTATCTAAGAACACATAACAAATTATTATGATCCGCTTAAAAAAATCAAATTACAGTGCACTATTGAGAGGGACACAATAGAGCAGAAATAACTCACCTCACTTATACAAGAATATCTGAAAACCATATATAACCACATAGGACCTCACACACTATCTCTACCTGGAACTTCAAATATGGATCTATATTAACGATTTAATAATCTTAATTATGTCAAATTAAAATTCTGTAAGTCACATATGGTTACATGCATACAAGAATAATATAGATAACTCCAAAACTAATTATCTAATCTATTCACTCAGATAAACACATGAAAAAGCCAAAATAAAGCAATTGAAAAAATGTTGACAACACTACCTAATATAGCATGAAACATCAACTAAATTATTCACATCAATATTATAAATTAGGAACACAATTGATCCATATTACTTAAACTATTTAAAATTTAATAAAAAGCTAAAAAACCAAATTCTTATGTATACATTTATTACTTAATCTCACTTGCTAAATTAAATTTCTGCCTCTCTCTTCATAAACATTATACCATTATAAATTAAACAATTTTGTTAAGTTCGTTTCTATTTTTATTCGTGAGTGAGAGAGAGCATTGTAAAATCAATATACCTATTAAACTACACACACTTGAATATTTTAAAACATCTAAGTATTTATTTACATTAGAATATTTCATCTACATATATACTTCTATAAAAATACCAACACAAACAGAGTTATTCTTTATCAGACCAGCCACTAATTATCATATTAAAAAACCCTACTGAACTAGATATATTAATTAAAATTTGCACTAAAAGATTCACCCAAACATGATCAAAACAAGTATTTGGATCTTTAAACTCTTTATCAAAGTCAGTTATACTAAGCATAGCATGTCTCACAGTAAAATTAGGTAAAAATCAGCAATTTCAGAGAGAAATCATAAGAATAACTAATTCCTTAATTAAACATGACAATTTGGAGACCCCAGATATATACAACATATTACAATATGATAAATCTAATTATTATGGATCACATAAGTCCTAAAATATACTCCTCACATCTAACCTATCACCCACACATAAACTTATCATCGTGTTAAGATTAAATAATTATAAGATCTAATAAGTGCCTACGTATCATATGTGGGTTCAATCGGACCGATCTGGCAGAAAAAAGTTATAATCTAGTATTACAAATATTATAAAAATAACTGAGAAAACTATTTGGCTGAATACTTTTCGAATATATATTATACTAACAGGATAAATTAAAAATCAACCATTATATAGAACTATAAACAAAATAATAATATGTTATAACAACGTGGCAATCTGTCTCACAATTATTCATTATTTACACATTTCTGAGTACTAAATATTCTTGAACCTCTGTGCCACAGCGAGAGTCTAAAAATGCACCACATATTCACTAATTCATATAAAATATAATAATAATAATAATAATAATAAATATATAATATAAAGTATATAATAAATAATATTCAGTATATATATATATATAACATATAATATATTATATTAAATAATAATGAAATAATAAAATAAATAAATAAAAAATATATATAAAAAAATAATAATAATACATAAAAATATATAATATAAATAATAAAATATATATAATATAAAAATCCTATATATATATATAATATTAATAAATATATGATATAAATATAATATAATAATAAATATATATAATATATATATAATAATATAATATAATATAAAATATAATATATAAATAATTAAACATAATTACTATAATATAATAATATATAATATAAAAAAATACTAGAGTAATCAACCATATATAATATAATACTTTAAAGTAAATACCAATAATATATATAATATAAAATAATATATAAATAATATATATATAAATAATAATATATATAATATAATATGATATAATAATCAATAAAAAATAAATATAATAATAAATAAATAAATATATATATAATTATATCTAAAAATAATTAATAATAAAACATAATAACAATAAATAAAATAAACTATAAAAATATATAATAAATATATAATCATAAAATAGTAAATTTAATATAATATAATATAATAATATAATAAATATAACTAATAATATAAAATAAACGGTAATATATATAAATAATAAATAATTAAATCTAAGTGTATATATAATAATTAAGATAAATAATAATAATAATAAATATAAATAAGTATTAATATATATATAAATAAATAATATAATATAATAAATAAATAAATATAATAATATAAATAAAATATAATATAATTAATAATATAATAAGATATATAATATTAATAAATAATAGTAATAATATATATAAAATAATATATATAAATATAAATAATCTTATAAATATAATATATCAATATATAGATAAGGATAGGAAAAATTTAAGTAGGTAGGTTAGAATAGATAAGATAAAGATAGATAGATAGATAGATAGAAGAAGATAATAAGAATAATAGATAGATAGAAAATTAGAAAAGATAGATAGATAAAGAATAGATAGATAGAGAGATAGAATAGAAAGATAGATAGATAGATAGATAGATAAAGGATAGATAGATAAGAATAGTTATCAGAAATAGAATTAGAGATAGATAGATAGATAGATAGAATAGATAAGATAAGATAGATAGATAGTAGATGAAATCTAAAGTATAAAAGATAGAATAATAGATATAGATATAGATAAGATAAGATACAGATAGAATAAGATAAGATAAAAGAATAAGAATAGAATAAAGAAGCTTGAAAAATACTATTCACTTCTTTCTTTTGTAGAGATAGAAATAATTTATTAAATTTTCAAAAAAATGATGTAGGTGTGTGTTATATTAAAAAAAAAATGGGTAGACAAGAAAAAGGGGCGAACACAACAACAAAAAAAAATAAAAAACTCAGGATAAATGTAGTAATTGACTAGAATATAAAAAATCAGAATAAAATTGAATATAAAAAAAATTATAAAAGTAAAAATAAATAAATAAAATATATAAATAAATATAGTATAAAATATTAATATTAAGTAAATGAAAATTAGTAACATAAACAAATAAAAATATAATATAAATAAGTAAAAAAATTAATATATTCATATATAATAAAGAAATATTATATAATCATAAAATAACATAATTATATACATATAATAATAATATAAAAAATAATAGAATTATACGGCGTTATTCGACTGTAGTGCTATATGATATGTTTTGTGGAGTATTTGTATGAGATAATAGGATAATAGTCATATTTTTTAGTAATTATTGTTATTGTTTACTAATATAAAGAATGAGAGGATAATATGTGAATAGAGAGCAAAGAGTAGAAAGAGAATAAACAAATCTGAAAATAGAACAGAAAAATGTAAGTAAACAAGATGATATAAGGGCCGATAAATATACGAAATTGTACAAATGTACTCGAAGACTAATTTGTAACTAATACAGGAACATAAAATATATCCTGATCACATTACATTTAGTTTTTTATAAAATTACATAGTCGATAATATATACATCACGATATTTATTGGCTGAGAGAATTCCAAATTATTTACACCACATCATAAAAATTGTTATAGCACAAACATCAAAGGGCAGTACCTAAGATAAAATCAATATGACACAGACAAACATTAAAAAAAAAAAACAAAAACATTTAATAAATGATAAGATCATATCTTAATAATCAAACCAGATATCATTCCTAAAAAAAGTGAGTGCAGCTAATAAAAAAAATTATATGGTATATAAAAAGTGTGAGAGTCTTATAATAAACAATCTAATTTTTTATATCATGATACATGCACAACAAACACCAACAAAAAAAAACTACCACAGAAAACAAGGCAATAACACACTCACGAGTTTAGTATGAATTTTAATAAACGTACATAAAGAAATACTGTATAGCTATTAGATGAGCAACAACTATACGATCATCTGGATTACCAAATTTATTTAAAGCAATTTTTAAAAATACACATATCAAACACGAGTTATTCATAGTCCATCATTTAATGATTTTTTCTCTATTTGACGAGTACATATTTAGGATTATTACTAATTATTATTTGAATCACTAATTTAAATAGATAAAAATTATTTAAACATATAGAACTAATAAAATATATATAACATTCGTGATAAAAATTATTAGTCTCTTTAAATCCACCAAAAAATTTAATTAATTAAAAACTATATATTAATTAATTAGATAAAAATGTAAATATACATATATAAAAATAAAACAATCTAGTAAAAATTAATATATATTCTTAATTAATAATTTCAACACATGACAACTTTAATTGTTAATAATAAAAATATATATATATTACCACAACTTATAAATTAATAGATATAATATATATAATAAATAACTAATAATATATAAAATAGTAAATAAAAAAAATAATTAATATATATAAGTAAATAAATAATATATAATATAATAAATGCTATAATAAAATAATTAAAAAAAAATATAAAATAATAAAAATATATATGTGGTATTTAAAGTAATATACGATAACAATATAAGTAAATAAAATAACCTTGACAATAAAATAATAATATATATAATTATATAATAAGTGGAGTTAATTTAAGATTATATATAAAATAAAAATATTTAATAATATATAATAATATAATATTATATCAGTATTAACACACGATAATGGGATGTGAAGAAAAATAGCGATGAAACTATCAATTATATTTATGAGAATGTAAATAAAGATAATTTAAAATTTAAAAATTACTTAAATTTATACAATATTTATATATTTAAAGTTTAACTCAGATAAAATATTTATTTAAAAAAATATTTATTGACGAACAAACTACATTTAAGTTAATAACAATTAAAAATAAAAAATTAAACAATATCAAATAATATATGAGAAACTATCTACATACTCTGTTCTTAGGAATTAAAATTCTAAAGCTAATAGAGCGTAACAATAGATATCTTCGTATTTCTAGTGTGAGTTATAATTGGAGCCAGAGAACAGCAATCAATAACAATATAGGGGCTGTACGAGCAAAAAGATAGGAAAAATTCAAGGCAGGGTAAACAAAAATATTTTTGCTAAGATTCCTAGTAAGCGTACAAAAATAAAATTTGACAATGTACTGAAAAACACTAATAATAATAACTCTAATCTCCAATATCAGAGACTCTCACTCAAGTGATACACGGATAATCATCTCTCATATCATCAGATATCAAAAACATCTCACTCTCACATCTCTAAAAAATATCAACAATAAAAAAAATATCAAAAAAAAAAAAATAAAAAAATTCAAATAAAAAAAAATACAAAAAATACAACAAAAAAAAATAAAAAAAAAAAAATGAAAAAAAATTAAAATATTACAAAAAAAAAAGATAATAAAAAA